>CM072862.1:24467500-24630000 GCA_036937835.1 Pampus argenteus
TGATTGGCTGAGGGGGAAAAAACACAGAGAGGAGGAGGCCAGGGCTGATGAGACTGATACAAAACAGGTGGAAGGGGGAAATAAGGCTGTACAAAACTGACTGAAAGGAAACCGAGTGAACACAGGAAGCTAAAACGGACAAAAACTCAAAAAAAGAGTACAAAAAAAAAGGGTCGTCGTATAATCTGAACTCGTTTCGATCTATAAGCAGCACGGAAAACAACATTTTATTTAAATTAAACCGAAATAAGTGGTCTATAACAGGAATATTGTATGTTGACCATTAGAAATCTTTACAGATGATGTTGAATCATGTGATCGACATACTGTGGTGTAGCCGTATGGAAGCCTCTTTGATTTATTTATTTATTGCTTATTTTATTATTATTTGAAGGTCTTCAGGAAATGTTTGAAATATGAAACCTTCATGTTTTACAACCCTGCATCATGAAGAATGTGACCTTGCTTATTTATTTATATTTAATAAATAATTTCAAACTCTCTGATCTCACATAAAGGCCCACTTGTAAAAACTATGTTTCGTCAATCGTTTGAACCTCACAAAAGGTGACGACGACACTGCTTTTTCAAAATGTATTAAAACCACAGCGAGAGTTAAAAGGATATTTTCAGATGTTTAAAAAAAAATAAAAAATAAAAAGATGCCCCTGACTGAATGAGGCTGCCATGACAACAGACAAGGCTGAATGTAAAGGCTGTTACACGCTGCACACATTCACGATGGAGGGCAGGGATACAGATAGCAAGTACGGTGCAAATATGTGTCACCAAAGAAGGGAAACAAAAGTAGATAACATTCAGTGTCATCTTCCCCCCCGGGCATTGAAAACAAATAGCAGACACACAGCAGCAGCAGCAGCAGCAGCTGGTGTGTCACAGCTCTGGTGGTCCCTGTGATGCCTCTCAAGGTCTGAAGTATCGACTCAATGCTTTTCTCCTTCACCACTTCTTTCCATGTCATGCTTTTCTAGCTGCCATATTATCTGTAACGGCTTCCTCATATCATCTTTAAAATAGTCACTCTGCACTTTCGCCCTTTAATCAGTCACATTGTTGCCCTAATAACTAATAACTATGTTCATGATAAACTAGTCTTATATTCATCTATTATTGTTTTATGTTTATTTATAATATTTACCTAATTTATGTGCCCTTGTTTTATGTCAGGGTGTACAAATGTGCTTCCTGTCTCTCCTCTGCTCTCTGTTTCCACACACAGAGCGCAGCAGAGGAGAGACAGGAAGTTAATTTGTTATTGCATAGCCTTCCAAAGGTTGGATAACATTATCTTCGGCAGTGGCCACAGTCCTTTACCTGTTGTTAGCCTGGGCGTGTGTAACTCTGAAAACAGTCAGCCAATCAGAAGAGAGCACATGCAGAACAACCCATTTCAGGTTGAGAGAGACTGAGGGACTGCATCCTTGTACAGCCATAACTAGGTGCTTTTTGACCATAAAAAAAACATGCAGATGTTTGTAAAATGAAAAATAGAAAATATTGAAGTGGGAACGGTGCATAATATGATCCCTTTAAAAATGTTCAGCACGAGTTTTATTATCCTAGATCATGTCAAGCAGCACTGATGAGATCATTACTAGAGTAAAACTTCTCTGCACAGCAGTATAATTCAGCAGGATGCTGGTCAAATGAAGGGCCAACGTAAAAGAAGCCAAAATGAGAAAGGAATTGGCAGCAAACCAGCTCTAGGCTCAGTTAATTATTTTCTCATTTATTTCCTCTTATTTTAGCAATTGGAAGAGCAAACAACTCCTTTCACTGAGTTGGTGGGCAGCCACCCCCTTTCTCATTTTGGATTCTTATCTCACGTAAAATAATTACTCTAATAGTGTGATTAAAAAAAAAAAAACAAGCAAGTCTGAGTATGTTGGAGGCAACAATAGCTGATGTCAAGGAGAAAATCAACAGAACCGGAGAAAGATTGAGTGCGGTGTATGTTCGGTATTCACATTATTTTTCAGGAAACACTTGTTCCAGCTTTTCACGATGTAAGCAGCTTGTACAGAAAATGAATGCAGTGTAACCTTGATGCAATGTTATTCCACGTGTCTCCCATTTTAGCCAGCAACCTGCAATTCACCCAGGAGCCAGCCAGCCAGCCGCTTAATCGTTGTTACCTGGTGTAATTAGTCCATAAATGCAGGCCGCACACGGCGTTCAGGTGACTCAAAAGTTTTAATTACAACCTCAGAAAACCGTAGCTTTGACCGTCATTACGATAATTATAATTAATTCTGCCAAATCACAGCTGTATGCCGGAGTACAGAGCAAGCGACGCAGTACAATGTCTACAAAAACATTTGTAGTCGTAACAAATAGAAATGACGTCGTGTCAACATGTAGCGATGTAAAATCAATAATGTGATGTATGTATTAAACAAACAGTAACATCACTGGTTTTGGTGAGAGCTATTTTGAGTTTCTGAGTGTGTATAGAGTCTATAAAAACAAAAAAAACCCACAAACAGATATTTAAATGAGCACTGATGGATTTAGCTGTGAAGCTCCCTACATAGTTTAATGTGGCCTCATTCCTCTTGCTTGATGCAAGTGACATGCAGGAATCACCAATCAATCCTCAAATTCACATACCAAAACATGCATGTGCATACATATATATATATATAGCTGAGATTTATGGGCTGTCTTGGACCTAAATGCCGACGACTGAGACAACTGACAACATTGTGGGGTCTCTTCTAAAAATAATTTCACCACAAATTGGTCTTTTAGCATGTAAGGAGTAAAGGACGGCTGTAATTGCTTGAAACAAAGCTTACAAACAATATAATGATGTTTCTGAGTCTCAGAGGGGGGGTTTGGGGGGGCAATAATGAGTCCAGGAATCCACTGTGTGGCTCATTGTAAGCAATTACATGCACACAATGCTAATTTCCCCTTTAAAATAACGTCTTTTAAAGATAAACGGCCGCTCGGTGGAAGAAAACCTTCACCTCTGTTCTACGGTGAACTGGAATAACGACTTTAATTATAATCCACAAAGTGATGAAGCGCCAATTCAAATCACGCTTTTGTGTTGCTCCGCTCATAAGTTATTCTAATTACGTGGCTATCTCGCAATTAGAAGGAAGAAGAAAGGCAGATTACACAGATTAAGGGGACGGAAGTAAAACTAATAAGGCCTGTTAGCTAATTGAATAACACACGTAGCAGTCCACCACCAAGAGTCACTACACACATGTATAAAGATGCTTTTAATTGATAATTAATTTGATTCTGATACTTTTATTTGTTTCTATTTATAATTTCTCTTGTAATACTTGCCTTGTTAATTGACATATGAACTTTCACTACTTTATGTACAGCATTTTGTACCTCTGTTGTTTCTGAAAAGTGCAATATGAATAAATTATTATTGTTATTATTATTATTACTATTACATGGTGAAAAGGAAATCATCCACGGTGATGTGAATGTAGAGTAAAGACTTGTGCAGAAGAATAAGAGGAGAAGTGTTACCTTGCATTCTCTGCAGCTCTTGGATATGAAGCGCTGGCCTTCAGGAAAGGTCTGTCCCATGTAAGTACATTTCGCTGTGGGCAGAATAAATAGAACATAACTGCATCAATAACACTCTATCATGATAAGTACAGCAGCTTTGAAATACCAGAAATAATATAATTCCTCAGCTGCTCCTTTGGTACCTTCAACAACACTGAAAAGAAAAAAAAGTTTCCAGCCTGAAGTTCTGCATAGCTAATTCTGTTAGAAACAAAGTTGTTCTTGGCTAGTGTGCATAAGTGGAGAGGAAATGTAACAGCGCATTAAGAATACAACAGAAGAGATCCTTCTGCATATTCCTCTGGCGATAAAGCAGAAATAGAAAATGAAGCATATCATATGAAGTCCTGCTTTCCTTCTCTCAAGGGTGCAGGGCCGTGAAGCGCAGCTCCCTTGTTCATATGTGCCGGAGCTCTGATGTTCACATAGGAGGAAGAGGAAGAGGAGGAAGAGGAAGAGGAGGAAGAGGAGGAAGGAGCGCGTAGAGAGATATAAGAAGAAGGTAGAGGAGGGCTGGAATTATTCAAAAATGGACAATACTTAAGGGATTTAGGGATTTATTTATTTATTTATTTTTTGCAGAATAGCGAGAGACACAGCTGTCCGTGGGTCTTTGAACAGTTACCAGACCTGCTTCCATGCAAATCAATGGTCAGCAGAACATACATACTGTAAAGCAATCGCCTCTCACCGGCAAAGAGCAGGAAGTGGAATGATATTCTTATAACACTCTAAAAGCGCGCTCAGACCAGACGTTTGACTGTCATTACGTGGGATCAGTGTCCCTCAAATCATTTCAACACGCAGCTAAAAATGGATTTAAACAATCAATACTTCCTTCATGAGAGGTCAGTCCCACGTTGTCTTAAATTTTAAGTTTAATCCAATTGAACTACATGAGGTGAACGCGAGGGCTCATTTTGACAGGAATACTACTTCCTGTGTCTCACCCTGAACCCTGTATACGCATTTGTGCGGTGTGAAAGATATTTCCGTATGTGCGGACAGGATTTTTTTACCAGGTTTGGTTGTGAAAGCGTCTTCTGCTTCCTGCTGCATACTTACGTCTGCATTTCTTGCAGCAGGTCCCATCAACGTGCACAGGCAGCGAATCCTCCGAGCAGTTTGCCGGAGGACAGAAAATCCTGCGACACTCCACCACACCATTCTGCAAGAAAGCAAAAAAAATAAAGTAAAACACTCAGTGTGAACATACGTGTGCCTTTTACACTGGAATAAAATCCACACCATTATTTCTCAATGTATAATGTATTGTATATACCACATGCAGCCTACTTGCTCCTGCAGTGTTAACATCATGAAAACCAAATCAAAACTATTCAGAATCCCACCTTTAGTGCTGCAAACTGAGGCTGAAAGCTATCATATTTACAAATAAATAAAAAATATATATGTATCACGACGTCACCCAATCAGATAACAGATTCATCATCGAGCGCTGGACGGTGGATACTGAAACCAGACAGCCTGCTGATAGCAGGTAGTTATTCAGACCCGGAGGACTGCCTTCACTTTTGAGGCTAATATCTCTCTTTGCGTGCGCCTCTTCAATTCATGAGTCATCGGAAATGGTTCCCCCAGGACACGGCGGTTATCAGTTAATGGTATGTCCGCAGGAGAAAATCAGACTGACTAAACTCCACCCTGTGCTTGATGTGCAATGATGCAGCAAGTCTAATTCCCCGGAGCATCGCGTGGCCTGATTCAACACATTTCAAAGTCTGGCTCCCATGTATGACTGTAGGCAGGGGGAGGCTTATTAGGAGGCGCATATTAGGAGGCGGGAAGGAGGCAGGAAGGAGGCAGGGAGAGAGGATGCAGCGGCGGGGAAAGTGCGGGGACCTGATTGGAAGGAGAAGTTTTCAGAGCGAAGGGACCACAATGACTTTCTATTAAAAAAAAGGATCGTCTCTCACATCCCACTAAGCTGTTATGAATCATCTATCTGTGAAAAGTGTTGAAAGTGAGGTTATTTTATAATATTTCATTCTTTCATTCTTATTTTCTTTAATAAATGAATAAATATGACATATTTGCTTGAGAATATTTTCCTCAATATAATGAAGAGCTAAAAACAAGCTTTTACACAGAATATGATACCGACTGGACACAAAAACAGGCCGGGATAATATTAGAAAATTAGGATTTTCAGGTTTATTTTTTTAATTTTTTGCAGTGTGATAGTTAAAAGCTTCCTCGCTTGAAGACTGAGGGTGACGCTCACCTTACACGCGCAGTTCCTGCAGTTCTCCGGCTCCACCCACAGCTCTTTATCCCTGTAGACCAGGCCGTTGGCGCTGCAGGTCCTCTCGCAGTGACAGCCCTCCAGCTGGGTCAGCCTGGACTCGGCGTAGTTCAACTGAGGGCGAGCACAAGAGTCACAAATGTGAAAAGTCTGAATGCGCAGGCTGGTTAACCCTTTGCCCCACCCCATCGCCCTCCGGCATGCCCCGGTCGGATTTAACAGAGAGCTGCGCCACTGAGAGCTTCTCATTAGAAGCGTAATAGGTGATCATCATTCAGCTCATGCTTCAGACCTCAGGCTATCATCTACAGAGGAATGACAGACGCTCTTCTTTTAGTTCCTACATACTGATCAGCTCCTCTCAACACTTTTTGATGTTTGTCCCTCTTTGACAGACAGAAGTGACACGAGATGAGTGACCTCTCACGGTCGAATGGCGACGGTTGTCTTGGAGAATGAAAGGTGGAGGTAGCGTGATGTTATAGTGCATCTCCATCTCCTGTCAACACGGACAGTTGCTTTTTTGTTCTCTCGTATTCTGCAAATTTGCTTTGAAGGTTTGTTTAGATGGGAGCATTCACATATAAACATCTATACTGTCTGTGCTATAAAATATAAACTATTTGAACGATGAGAAGGTCGGGGACTTTAAACAGCTTTAGATTGAGCCGAGCAGCGTAGGTCAACTCAGAAATTGTAGCCTCACTTAAGACACTCAGGGGCCGCTCTGCTCCTCTGAGACCTGCTCAGGCCACGGTGTCAGAGAGAAAAGGGCTCACCATGAGAAGATAGAAAGAAAAAAAAACAGAAAAGAAAAGATAAATGCTGGATGGCACTCAGGCTTTTTACTTCATTTACGAAAGTCCCGACTGGCTGGAGAGCCGTTTGAGCGCTGAACAGTGGAGATGTTTCCTGTCAAAGCCCTAAACAAAATGTCTGAAATGCAATTTCAAAGGCTAGGAGGCTGCCTGAAGGCACCACAGAGGAATACCTTTCCTGTACAATGTCAGCATCAAATGGCACGGCTATACCCCGCAAAGGAGTCGGAGGCTAAGAGGCGTGTATCTCCTACGGTTCAAACATGAATTTCCAATCAGACAATTAAATAGAAGTTGTTGGAAAGATCTGGGAAGTCCTGCAAATGAAACAAACACTGACGAACTGATATTTAGACGCATTAGAGCCTCTAAGAGCTTTAAGATCCATTTCTACTCCATGTTTGGGGAAAACTATGACTGCTAATCCACACAGAGAGGCAGCTGATTGTCATCTCATCTCTTCTTAACACTCTGCATTGCACAATCAGGAACGGAGCAATTATTCACCTCCTCTACTCTCCAGCACACGAAGGCAAAGAGCCATTTCATCGCTGGATATGACTCCGTCCCACCTGCTGCGGCTCGTATGAGCAATGAGGTCAGGTGGCAATAGGTCGGGGTGTGTTCGTGTGAAGGAGGAGGCGGCGTCGCAGCGGTAGGGTAATGTTCTTCATTTCACCCTTATTTACACTGAAAATTATTCTATAGCTCGCCTGCCCGCTGAGATGTCCTTGCTTCGTTCACTCCCACCTGATATAGCGCTCGCTCATGCACACGCTCTCAGTCTCACACACACACACAGAGTCAATCACACACACACAGAGTCAATCACACACACTTGTACACGTAGTTGTGCAGATGCTTAGACTTCTAAGTGGTTCAGGCTCTCCCCCGTGGCTCCAGGGCTGAATACACACCTCCTGTTGTGCCAATGCAGCCTCCATTCACTGACATCTTTCGGAACTCGAAGTGTCCCTCTTATACTGCAACGCCTCCTCACAGGTTAGTATTTAAGCTTTATATATATATATATATGAATCTCTTACAGATCTGAATCTACACATACATTGCCCCGGATCCTTTATAATTTAAGCAGATTGTGATTTGTCACAAAAGGAGGAAAGATAAATGTTGTCTTCTTCCTTCCTTTCCTTATTCGACTGCTATGAAAACACAAACCTCGTCACATGACATCACATCACAGCTAAACTTTCTACTCTCTACTCTCTTTTTTTTTCTTAGCAAAACAATCTAACCTCAAGGTCTTTTTTTTTAGTTACGGCTCCACATGAACTGAGCCGACTCTATCTACCGATGAGGACCTTGTAATTTGATAAAAATCTCCTGAACAAGCGAGTTAAGTCAGCTGTTATTTACAAGGTCAAGAATAATGAACTGTCAATCCCTACTCTTCTATACCGGCTGTACTTTTACTCAGTATACGATGTTATAAAGCTAAAGTGCAGAGATTCATATATATATATATATATATTGTATTTATATAGCGATTGCATATAAAACCTCCCTCTTGCACACTAATATCTTTCTGTGTTTGTGTCAATCAGGTGCATGTTCATTTAGTTTTTTGTTTTCCTACAACGATCTTTAGAAATTAAAAAAAAAAAATTAGTTTAAGTTCAAAGTCATTTATTCATTTGTTTATCAGACTACAACAAGGAACGATATTAGTGATTTTATTATTATTATTTTTTATTTTTTTTAATTGAAACACAGCTTTTTAATAACACGGTTGCTAATTTTGCATAGTCCTGTTTTCTTTTCATTTCTGATATCATGTTTTCTTTTAATTCAATACACATCCTGCTTTAGTTTTGATACAGTGCAGTGGAGGTGGAGGAGGTCTGTCAGGTGGTCTTACCTTTAAGGTCATCTTGGCAAGTAGCTCCTGAAGGTCCATGATGCCTTGCACCAGACTCAGGAAATCACTGCAGGTCGGACAGGCTCATCGGAGGAAAAGGAAACAACAAAACAAAACAGAGAGAGGGATGAGAGAGAAAGAGTTTAGATAGAAGATAAACCGAGCAAATTAATAAAAAAAATCATTAGCTTGTCTGTATTTATTTGGACACAGCTCATGGCTGCAAACAGCAAACAGAACTGAAGCCTCGCACATCTGTTTGCTCTTTGTCTTAGGCTTGTAGTTGGTATTAGTATCAATAATGAAGAGACAAGGTGTGATTACATGCCTTATTGATCAGTGACAGAGACAGTGGCACAGCGGTGGCCTCGTATCTTAATCTGTTTGACAGTAAACAGATGGAGAAACGGGGCTGGGAGGGAGGAGGCTGCATTGAATCTGAATTACAGCGAAATGAAGATCACAGAAGGAGAAGAAGAAGAAGAACTGGAGCGAGGCTTTGACTGTGATCAGTGGGGAGAGGTCACCACCGGCTGAAACAGAGCTTATTACAGTCCAATTTGTGTTTGACAGAGTCATTATGATACTTACTGCGGTTAAGGTTAGGACACTGAGTGATGTATCCGTTGGGAGCGAAGATCAGCTTCACATCCTGGATAATGCCCTGGAAACGGCGAGGGGAAACGGGAAGGATGCAGGGAGGAGACAGAAAGAGACGCGTGGATGAGAACGACTGGGGAACACCTCTGTAGGTCTCTAACTGCATACAGGTCACTGTCAACTGTTTTCATAGTGACCATTTCTTTAGTATGTCGTAGCAGTGAAAACATGTCATGTAATTTACAGGAATAACAGGAAAATTGTTTCCATAAAAAGTTGTTATTGCATTGCTTGAATGTCATTTTAATGCTGCGAGTAGCACAAACAAAAATCTGAGAGATACCTCAACTCCTGCATGAATTATATCCACATATGTTGCACGGCTACGTTTCAGTAGTAATTAAATATTCTCCACGTTTTTACAGTAAGAATCTGGTTTATTTTGCAGACATCGGAGCTTTAAAATCAGCTGTTTGTTATAGGTTTAATTTAGAGATATTTGATTACAAAAGAAAAACAAAAAAAACATGAAGGAACTTTATCTGTATTTTACTGTGCACACATTAAATGGTTTACATGTCACTGCTATACATAAATGTATTTTAATAATGGACAAATGCATTGGACAAAAAGAAATCCTTAAAAAAACAAAACTCTTAATCTAAATATAAACGTGACCCAATTTTATGGATATCTTGAATTATGGAAAACTGCTAATTATCAATCAACATCTGAGAGTAAAAACATGACCTCCCTCTATTAAATGTGTCATCCAATAATCTTTATTCAAGGCTCATTTCTTAGTCGGGAAAGCAGTCAATATTGAAATTGCTTTAAAAGTGCTTCTATTTTTAGAAATGTTTAAAAAAAAGAAAAGAAAAGAAAAGGAAATACATAACTGTGCATGATGCATATAAGCATCCGTTCCTAACTGAGCTGAGGCAAATGTACTCTCTACACATGGACGTAAAGAGTCCTCTCCTTTAACCGTCTGTCCGTCAATCACCTTGAATGACTCACGGTTATCTCCAGAGGTGCAGAGCTGGTAAATAGAGGACTTCATGATGACCACAGGGATCAATTTTAAAGGAGGAAAAAAAAAAGCATCCAATTTAATGGAAAACCAAACTCATAAAACACTGGAGTGCCCAAACACACACACACACACACACACACACACACACACACACACACATACTGGGTTAATGTAATTTCAACATTGTTTCAAATTGGCGACTGAAAACAAGCTGGAAGGACATTAAAATTCACCACCTCGAGCGCGGTTGGCATCGAATCATCTCTGCTTTATGTGTATGTGAAATCCATTTACAGTGCATTTGGCTGGGCTGTATGCAAGCAACACCTGCCTCTATTTCACACACACACACACACACAGAGAAAGAGAGAGAGAGAGAGAGAGAGCCTTGAGATGAACAGGCTTGCAGGACAGATTGAGAGAGCGAGAGAGCCGTGACTGGTGAAGAAGAGATTGTCAGTGTCGTGAAGGTGTAGATCACAGATGTCTTTCCCTGTGGTGTAATATAGAGGCTCTGACCACACATCACTGTCAATGATCAGTAGGTAATTCAAAGTCAAGTCATAAAGTCTCTCTGACACACACACACACACACACGCAGTCAGATATATATACACACACATATGTTTAACTCCTCTGCCAAAGCGTACGGTAGATATGTTTAAACAGAGTCGTGGTTAAGCTGAGTGTAATTACACGGCTGCATCTCCACTCATACACAGCACAGTATTTCAGTAGGAAGATAATGATGTTAATGTCGTTGTCTCCGCACTGCAGCATCTTTTTGATATGAAATGAATGAAGTTTAAAAAGTGAAAACGAAAGTAAAAAGCTGCACTCGTCTGTGTTTGTTACAGAAACGAATCAAAGGACCATATGTAACACGAGACACGGTGCTCACAGTGATAAACCCACAGAGACTTAACAACAGCGACAACTCTGCAGCTGCATGAAAAGCCTGTTTTCAGATCTTTGTTTTTGGATTTACGGCAGATTGTCAGTACGGATGAATCTCTGCACACAAAACAGCTGTTTTTCAGTAGACAAGGGCTAATAAATCCACCGTACGCTACCTGCACAGCACCAAGTTAGCGAATCAGGATTGATTTAAGGTTTAATAATAATGATTCATGTTGCAGAAAAGGACATAAATGAAGCCAGATTAGGTCCTTATAAATATTGTGTACATGTGTTTCTGTCAGGGAGGTCGTCTTGTGTGCTGCGTCGGCATCATTTGTTCCTCTCTGTCTCCCATAACCGGAGTTCACTCCCTGTTATTGCAGACATTACCTTCACTTTACTTGTCTGCACACTTTTATAGTCATAATTCCCAGTTAGCTTGTTTATTATGGCAATAATAGGTCAGGCAATGTTTGGCCAGCTCTTCGCCTTTGGGCAACATTGACAGAGGTTTATTATCCGGGGTCAGGTTTTACCCTCATATTCTTTTCTTTTTTTTTTTTTTTCTCCTCATTTTGATCATGCACAACATGACCTTTTCATGTCCTATCAAGGTCTAAAGGCTTAACCTCCACCTGCACATCATCTCCCTGGATTAGACAAGCATCAACAACACTAATTAACAAGTGTGGGAGGTGAGAGCCAAAAGACAGATGAGCAGAGCGAAAGAAAGAGAGACGTTAATGATGATGATCTCCCCAAAGAATTTACTCATTCACAGCTTAACGCTTCGCAGTAGATCTATTATTTCCACCCAATTTTGACGGATTGTGATCAACACACTTTTTCAACATCCGAAATAAAAAATAGCCTGAGGTGAAAGTCTTACCCTCCGTGCAGACAATGGAGCTCAAACGCACCACGGACAAGTTGAAGAATTCAACCGTCTCACAAGCGATAAAAAAACGATTAAAGCAACTAAACTTGTTAAGAAGATCCACAGAGATTTATTTAACATTTAATATAAAGTAAATGTCAATGGCTCTTTGACTTGTGGTGGTTTTTCATGCATTTTAACAAATAAATGCATGCTGACAATCAAAAAGAAAACCTTAAATGTGAAAAAAATGTATTTTTCGAATCTCCTGTTGAGGTTTGAACAGTCTGTTGGTTGTAGGAGAGAAACTGACTGTTGTGGATGACACAACCTTTATAAATAAAATGAACAAACTCATTTAAACAACCTGGAGACGGAGGAATCACAACACAGACATGGGTAAAAATCTAAGCTGTGAATCTTTCACATCCAGGCTCGGCTTTTCCTTCATCACGCTGCTTCAACGCATTCAAGCTCTCCGCCATCGTCCGTGTTAAGATTCATCGTGTGTCCCGCGGTGCGAGAAAACCGCCGTGCATTTCACAAAAAAAACGCGTCTGCTGTGTCCCTGAGGAGTCCTGAGGAGTCAGCATCCCTGGCACAATGGATTCTAGATAAAGATAATTTACTACAGTTGCTCTATTCAGATGGAGAGGAGGAGGTGGTGTGAAGCAGCCATTGAAAGGGCTCAGTATGTTTTATTTAAAGGCCTTGTTAGCTCATCCTATCATTATCCCACTCCTGAGTCCTGAATGGGATAGATTACAGCCGATGCTTTATTTCACCTCCTATCTCTCATCCGCAGTGTTACTCTTATAACTCTCGGCTGTTTTATCCGTTCCTTTCGCCTCCTTGCCTCTTTATTCTTTCCTCTCCCAACAGAGATCTTCATCGTTCTGACGAGAGAAGATGCATGTAGGTTTGATTAATCCCCCCTTTTCCTTTAACAGGTTAAAGAGCAACATGACACCTCTACCGCCTTCACAGATTCAAAAGAAACCGAGCTTTCACCCACCGCAGCCGTCAGATCGTTGAGCCCTCACGTGCGCTACGGCTGTTTTAATGGTGACCGGGCACAATTGATGGTGCAATAAAGTGACAGATCATTTAGATTTAGAGTTAACTAGGGAGCGATCGATAGCAAAGACGCATGTAAAGTTGGACATGCACTTGACTCCCTATAAAACCACTTCATGTTCTTACATTTATGTTTGTGCAGCAGCAACCGGCAGTAATAATAATATTATTATCAAGGCACTGGATCTTTTAGATGGAGTTTGGATAGGATGTCGATCAAATATATATATATATATATATTTTTAGATATGAGCAGAGAAGCACATGTGGAGTAACTTGCCCTATGAAAAATCCTCTTGCACAGGGTTGCATCAAAATATGAGACATGAACACAACAGTGAGTGAGAGATCCAGTGAGACCTTTAAAGGCAAGCGTCAGTCTCTATACGCTGTACGTCTACACTGTGACAGAAAACGTGTGGAAAAATTAGAAACGTATTTCTAATTTTAGGGCTTCAGGATTTACTTGAAATATCAGCGTCTGACTCCACACGCAGCGTATTTGATAAATACCCGTCAGCCAATCAAAGAGGTATTACCTGTATTACCACGCTATGATGGGGAAGTTCATCACACCCAGATATGTGCTGCTGTACACTGAGCTGTTTTTTTATCACTCTGTAGTGAGTCTTAGCTATGAATATACATGAGGAAAAGGAGATAATTAAGATATTGTTAAAAAAAAAAAAAAAGGTGAAGCTCTAAATGGCCCTTCTGATACACTGAGCAACAGGTCCTTGATTGAAGGTGTTACAAGTGCACCTGTCAACTGATTCCAGTGTAAACCTAAAGGGAGACTCTTCTCATTCTCTCTGTCACTTCACACAAGCCTGTGTGCTTCCACACCATCTGTCTCCACTGCTGACAAACACTTTTGAGCTCTCTCTGCACATGCAGGGTGAGACAGACTCCGAGCGCTGGATGATGGAGCCTTTCAAGACCTCCAGAAGAAGGAGCGTCTTCAAGTCAAGTCCTGATGCTACATGCAGAAGGAAGCGGGACTGCAGAAATAATTTACACCACAGTACGGTCTGGTAGTTAATCAATATGTTAAACCGAAAAAAACAAATAAATAAAAGGCCTCCACCATGTCTCCTCCCTACTGTGAGCGAATGCAGCAGCCTGAGAAAATGAGCAGTGATTAAAAATCGCCAACAATGCACCGGGCTCGCGTTTCAAAGCACACAGGCTTCCACTCTAAGCCCCTCTCTATTTCTTTCTTGAATCATCCACTTGGCTCTCTTCCTTCCTCGCAGCCGACTGCAAATCTGGCCAATTACATACCGTGTGATCTGGAATGTGAAGCACGTGCATGTATGTATGTATGTATGTATGTGTGTGCATCGTCTTACCTTGAACAGGCCGTGCTTGTGGCTGTGTTGGCCCAGCCAGACTCCACTGCCTGGGGTGAGCTCCATCTGAGGAGGGTCTATTACCCGCTCATAAATCCTGCCAAAAAACAAATCACACACACAAAAGGAAATGTACGGTTATAATGACACAGACACAAACACGTTCCCTTTTTTTTTTTTTTTTGTCCTGTTCTGGCAGGAACACTGATCCAACACAGCTGAATAACAGCGTAAATCCAACAGACTGTGTGCATGTCCGCTCCCGCCCTCCTCCTCCTCCTCCCCTCTCTCGCTCTTCATCGGAAGCACAGCAGAGGCTTCTCTCCTCGAGCATGACAGTCTTGCCCCACGGCTCTCTAACACAGTATTGATATCTGGACCTGGTATGTAGGCTGGATTAACAGGCCGACTCCTGACACAGACACAAACAGTCTTTGGCATTAAGGTGAACATCCTCAGCGTCATTCAGCACCATTTTTTTTCTGCCCCAAGGTGGTCTTAACGATGCCGGCGAGCTCTGATGGGTCTCTGTGAGAATGTCAGAGAGCAATTTGTCAGGTTTCCTCCTCCTCACGCTATGCACTGAGACACACTCGGAGTAGCAAGCTGATTTTTCTCTTGTGCTTTGTTTCATTGCGGGGGTATTACAGGCAGTAATTTAATACTTGTTTTAATCTCTGTGAAAGGGGAATTGGAACTATAACTCCAACAATATCTAGTGCTACTTACAGTAGACTGTATTTCAATAGTAAAATATCTTAATAGTGGTTGGAGGCATGTTTCCAAAACAGAGTAGAGGACAGAAAGTGAGATTTGTGAACAGCTGGGGATTGGTCTTAATGTATGACCCTACTTTTACACGTTTGGCTTAAGTATGTACTTAAAGCTCCATTAAGCAGTATTTTTGTATTAACATGGAGTGAAATGACTCTCTGTGATGTAAAAAGATCGTTAGCGCTGCTAATCCCGGAGTCAACAGCAACGAGTCTGCAGCTCTGCAGCTTTCAGAGGTTTTTGCCAGCTTTTGGGTTTACACGGCGTGTACATATGCTTGACTTTTAATGGCTCTCTGCATAAAAACCACGTTGCAGCTTACAAAAACATGAAGAAAAGGCATTTATCAAGCAAACAGCACATGTATTTTTCTCCTCTCAGGAGGCATTACTCAACGTTACATTTGACAGGTTGTGAGAAAGCGTGTTCCTCCGGGATGTCTGCATGTCCATATGTTTCTGCCGTATGTGTAAATTACATGAAGCGATGTTTGCTAACATGTTGCTTAAGATGACATCCTGCATCAAATCCGGCCGGCTTCAAGCTGTTAAAAGCTTTGATTCACCATTAAATGTTACATATTAGATAATTAATCTTGAAAACATTAGTATATAATTGTGATCAATCACTGTCAGTATCGTCAGCCTTTTACCTGCGCCTACTGCTTCTATTGTGACAAATACGTGAACTATCAAAACAACATGAGCGATTTTAAAAAAACTGATTAAAAATGATTAAGCAATTTTCTTTCAACGATAAGAATAAATCAAGAGAAAATAAATAATAAATAATAAATAGTTTTATCTTTTATTTCTAGTCCGTCTGATTTCCCCGCCTGCTAGGTGAGCTGTCACTGCGATGTAGAGGTCATGTGATGATACTCTATTTTGTCCCCCCCCCCGCCTTCCCCCTCATGTCAGCAGCTCAGCAATGGTGAAGAGTTTCACAGGGGGGGGAACAATGAAGAGCTGCGAAGCCAATTAGAATAGCATTGTGCACACAGGCATATTTGCACGGTCTGACACCGCACGTTGCAGCCATCAACAGCTAATTATAGAGGACATACACCAGTCAACATACTGTATAGTATGATTAACAGTGCTCTTCTATCACCATGGTGCAGGATTAAAAATGAGGAATAGCTGCAGAGAGTAGAAAAGAATGTAAATAATGCGAATTTTTACATTCATCGTTGCTTATTTAGCCATGCAGATAGTTTATGATCTCGATCACATCACAATGAAGGTGTGTGTGTGTGTGTGTGTGATCTGATCTTTTAATGTGGGATTAACAGTGGAGCCTCTCATGCCATCTACAGCTCATTAGGAAGCGAATGCTAATCAATAAAAGCCTGTTGGATGTGGAGTGGATCGCTACGGTGGAGCCAGATGAAGCGGACCCATCACTTCATCTATAACCAGTTAAAATAGGGCAGCGCTGTTCCACTTACACTGCTTCCTCTTAACCTTTATCAGTGTCATGTGTGCATGTGAGATGTGTGTGTGTGTGTGTGTGTGTGTGTGTGTGTGTGAGAGAGAGAGCCCCACATCTCGATAGAGGATGAAGAGTCAGGCAGGTGTTCAGTGGCCATCATTCTCCTGAACGGGGGAGGTTGAAGCGAAGAGAAAAACCTCAAGATGTGAAAAGTGCAGCTTCAGCTGTGGAAGCAGCGTATGGTGGAGACTGTATAAATCTGCATCTTACTACATAACACATATTTTGTTGGCCAGGCCACCTCGTTTCCACCAGATTTACCGACTGAATTGAATAAACTACATTTAATCTTGAGCAGTCACAGATCTCAGGTATCCTGGTTGGATTGTTTCCCAGGTTCGTCTTTAAGCCACCGATAAGATGCAAAATAAAAAGACAAAGCAAACACGAAATGAAGCCACAAATGCTAGCAAAAGCCATCTTATATAAAGGATATACACCTCAGAAAATCCCACAACTAACAGCTTTCATCTTCAAAAAGTGAGACACAATATTTAGGTCCGTGGCGGCCTTTTCGCGGCTCCCCCTCAAAAGAACAATCTCAATCACAGCTTTCATTATTATCCGTCGGCCACGCTAAACTCTCGACCACTTCCAATTTTCCACTAGTTGAGTTTGAGATATTTTCTGTCGTGTTTGTGTCTTTCCTTCTGTCAGAGAGATAAAAATCAGACTCCAGAAGTCAAAGTCGCCCTTTTTGAATCTCTTCGCTTCTCACTGTGGGACCGAATTCTCAAAGCTCTCCGTTTATCCGCTGCCAAAAAGCACAGGCTGGGATCGTTTGCATTATGGGAGCCCAGTGGGAGATTACTGGTTACTGTGGTAATCTGGCCAGGAAGTGAGTTGAATGCTCCCGAGAAGTTCAAAAGCACTTTATTGAATTTGAATCCAATGTCTTCATATCTTACAAAACCCGAGATAATCCTAAAAATCGATATCTTCCGTATTTTAATCGATTTGTATCTGCAACATCAAATCAAAATGAATGCTGATCCTTTTATTTTCTTTCTTTCTGCGCTTCAGTCAAGAGATTTGACACAAACAGATCTGTAGTTGAATCTTTTCACTCTCTCATTCGTATCAGCTTCTTACGAGCAGCGTTCACTGACTGTAGCAGCGTTTTCACAGGTTAAAATAGCAAACAGTACCAGCAGCAGACTGTTGCTGTTAATTAACATAAATTCATTGATTGACTTGGTCACAGGCCAAATTTAAATATGGCTGTCGTGGGGGTGTGTGTGCTCTCTGCAGCCAGGCGTCTGTACTCATCCAAAGATCACATGTGAGGGAAGAAGCACCAATCTGCAGCGCCGCTGTACAACCAATCAGCAACAGAGAACACGCGTCATCTCTTCGTTCATGTCACAGCACTGTTTACATCGAGCTCGAACTGTTGTTTAGTTGGCTTCTGCTGCTTTTTCAATGTGTGATCAATATTGCACAGGTTCTTTTACTATACACCAAGCACAACATTGTATCTCAGGGTTAATGAAGTAAGTATCCCATGACATGTTCAGGTTGTAGGTTTAATAATCTCTGTGCAGCTCTGTCATTTAGGTAAATACATGCATGAGATTGACCTTCGTATACCCAAAATAAAAAGGATCAGGGTGTTTTATATCCTTCCATGTGCTCTTATGCTTGACAGGATATTTTCATTTCCTTGCTCTTAAAGATCTCAGGTGGTGTCAGTAGCTGTTCCTGTTGTTCCTGTTGTTGTTGTTGTTGTTGTTGTAAAAGCCCAGTAAGATGCTCCATGTGATCTCTCTAAAACATAAACCTGACCTTTTGTACCAGTAGCTGCATCATGTGGTCTTACGCAGTACTCTACAGCAGATAAAGGGTTGACGGACTGATATATATATACATATATATATATATATATATAGTGAATACATTGTGCAAAATGTGCTAGAATTACCATAGTAAAACGTTCCCTGGTAATTCAAAGGTGGTAATAATAATAATAATTGGACCGATTCTCAGTCGTAGTCCATTTGCTCAGATTGGACTCCTACTCTGCTGTTATAGAGTGAGCTACTCGTCTGCTCTTTACCTTACTGTATAGATCTTTACCTGACGTTAAAATGACCATTAAACCTGCGTTACAGTGAACAATATGGTGCCATCATCTTCTCAAGAAGGAGATGATGGACATAAATGTCGTCTCACAACACTGCAGAGAAATAATGTATTAATCTAACTCCTCTACATTTTAAAGGCTTTCACCACACAGCCAGGCCTCCTGTGACCACGTCTCCTGGTAACAATTCAGACGGCAATAACAGAAAAAAAACCCCAAACATTTTAGATATCAAGTGGAATTTAGGTACATTTTGTGTTTCTTCTTCTTCTTTGTATCCGTCTGGTCTGCTTTTATATGCAATTGTGCTGTTTCTTGCCTCTATTCTCTCTTTTTTATTGATTTATTTTTTTTTTTTATTGTATTATTTTGTGAAGCACTTTGTGAGCCTGAGTTTGAAAAAAAAAGCAAGAAAAAGTAAAATACAGGTGTACTAACTTGAATCTCCCCGAGCATCAGACAGACAAACCTTCCTGACCTTTATATTGCAACATGCATGACACAAACGTGCAGTTGTGACAAATTTTCACCAATAGATGCATTTAAATCAGTATAAAAAAATGAGCATAAGAAAGCCGGAAGACCTACATCTACTTATAGATCATTACGAGTGATTCTTACATTATTAACATCTTATATAAGACGCTCCTGTTTTGTTTTTTTAGGATGAATAAGTCTGGGAGAGTTTTTCCGTCAGCTCTTGAGATTTTCAGTGATTTTCAGTCTATACCTATTCAGAGGCTACTTAACAGTAAGGAGTAAAAAATCATATTTAACGGGGGAAGCTTCAGCAGAGCTCTTCAGCGGCGGCGTGGAAGTGGAGTAACGTCGTGCTGGTGGTTTTCTTTCTCTCGTCTTCTTCTTTTCTTGACTTTAGTGGAAGCGGCGCTGTACATTCAGGCAGCTGTCACCGCAGCTCCACAGCATCTACCTCTGAAAGGGCATCTGTCAGTCTTTCTCTCATGCCTCTTAAGTGCTGCAAATGAATCGAACTGTACCAACTCCACTCAAACTGGAGCTCTGCCACCCACAGTGGTTGAAAGACCAAGCCTGCGATTTGAGTCAATACTCCCCATTCCTTGTTAAATCCAGAGTTTTCTTCCATAAAAGACTCAAAAAAAAACCCCTAAATGATACAATGCGAGCAAGATTTTTTTTAATATGTGGTTTTAAAGCATCTTGGCCATATGTTATAGGGATAAAAAGTAACCCAAAAGATCTAGAGCATCCCCACAGAAAAAGGCAAGGAAACTATCGCCTGAAAGTAGAGCATATCCTAATAAGATGGCCGATGTATCATGTTTAATGGATAAAGTGACCCAAATTCCTTTACCCCCAGCTTGGTGCAGGAGATAGGATTGATTTTACCTACAGTACAGTATGTAGATGAAGATAGAGTCTAGTCGGGCATCGTCACCCAACTCCCAGAGGAGCAGAACGCCTGTTTCCTCTCTTTCTCAGATATCTGTAATTACTTCACCTCAACAATGACCTTATCTGTTGATAGGAGCTCCTGTCCTTTTTTGATAAGACACGACTACTGTATAGATATGTGAAAAGAAAAAAAAAAAAAGGGAGATGGAGAGGCTGGTAAGGTGTGTAAGTATGCTTATGTGTGTATCTGTGCGTC
Source organism: Pampus argenteus (assembly GCA_036937835.1). Classification (NCBI taxonomy): domain Eukaryota; kingdom Metazoa; phylum Chordata; class Actinopteri; order Scombriformes; family Stromateidae; genus Pampus; species Pampus argenteus. The sequence goes on from CM072862.1 coordinate 24,487,848, forward strand.
TCCTGGGTCTCCTCCTCCTCCTCCTCGTCCTCCTCCTCATCTTTCTGCTTCTCACTGTCACCAGAGGCCCGAGCTGAGGTGTTTGCCCGCAGGAGGTGGGTTGGACTCTGCTGAGTTCGACGTAAGGAGGTTACAGTAATGACACACTCCATCACACCCGACACGAGACAACAGCGAAACACGCAAGAAAAGGCCATCAGAGAGAGGCCTAACAATCTCAAATCTGCTCCTTTTAAAACAAAGTCAAATAAGTGAAGCAGCTGGATGATGGAGGCTCAGGGAGGGATAATGACAGCAGAAGGCTGACGCCGTGTTAGTCTCACGGATCATGACCCTGACATGAGCAGCGGCCGTTTATCACACAACAAGATATTTAGGCAACTGTCGCTCACGGGGGGGAATATGAAGAATATGAAGAAAAGAAAAAAACAAAACATGAAAACGTTTCTGGGAAATATGTCACAATATCTCAACAGGAGCGAGTTAACAGTAGGTTGCGTCGGTGGGACGGCGAACACTGATTAAAAATCTCAGTCAGATGGTAGTGATTTGTCTCTCCGAGTCACATGAAGGGCACATTAAGGAAAATCAATTGCAAAAAAAAAAAAAAAAAAAAAAAAAACTTTAACTAGCACTCTTCATTCATTGACATTTAAACATTTCCTTCATTGTGCAGCCTTCAGGCAGGAGGAGTAATTACTCCGAGAGGCCCGTATGAGCTGCTGCATTGGAACTGCAGCCACCCATTGATCTAAATGTGGGTTATTCTGCTGGAGTTGCCCCATTGATTAGAAACCCAAGAGCCACATATAATTTCCTCTTGCTCCGAGTCCTGCGCAGCTGTGACAATACAACCACCAGGTCAAATAAAGGCGCTTTCCGGTCAGAGGTACCCGACTGTGTCTCTAATACAGTGCTTGCCAAGGACGAGGGCAAAAGGTGCCAAGGTCACAGGCAGCATCGTGTGGCATTATTAACCTGATTTTCAACTCATTATCATTCTCAGCGCAGCAGCGGGCTCTTAGCTGGGGCATCAATGATCAGGTAATGAAGTAATGAATGTTTGCTGCTCCGCTGAGCAGCGCTGGCACTACCCTTCACAGGAAATTAAAATGTTACACCTGAATTGCTCATTTGGAGTAACATTTCTAGTTCTTCATGCATGGCTTAACCATGACTAAAACCTGCTCGTGCAACCCGCTGCATCATATGACATATATAGTAAAACATTAAGAAACTGTGCGTCAACTGAAGCATGTTGATAATGACAAAGATATAAAAAAATAAAAAAAATAAAAAAGCAACGGTAGAAGCAGATGAAGTGTAGCTTCATTGCATTTTCAATCATTAATCGAATGTTTCTTTCCAGTCTAACAGCCTTGATCTTGTCCTAATGATAGTTTTGGCTCTGATGATGAGCTGCTTAGCAGGTAAAAAAAATAAAAAAGAAAAAAGAAAGAAAGAAAGAAAGGAGATACCTTCCAGCTCACTGGCTTCTTTAATGAGCAAAGCAGAATGTAATTTTCTGGCTGCTAACACAAAAGCAGTACGAACCATATCATTATGAGATCTTTAAGGTGGAGAAGTCTCCCGTTTCCTTCATTATGCAATGAAACAGACGATACTTCATAGCGTACATCAAGCCGTACACTTGATTGTGAAACATATCCGCTATCATCCTTCACTCAGCATACATTAACGTTCATTTTCTGTCTGTCTCGTACAGAAGCTTCACAAGAGCCGGAAAAAAACAAAAAAACACAGATCTACTATACTGATTGTAAAGCTTCAGTCATCAGTCCACTTCTCAACATTGGATGTGCACATTAACTATATGAAAACAACGATGTTTTAATTGATAGATTACATGTTTAGTATATACGTGGTAAAAATGATTTTTTTTTAAAGTTTCCATCACAATGTCTCGTTTTCTCAGTGTTTCGTGTTTTTCATCTATTTTTTAAGACAATCTTGGCTCTATTTCACATTTTAAAAATCAGACTCTGTGTTGCAATAGCCATCAACACTCGTAAGCTGTTTGGAAGACTTAATTAGGACATGATTTAACACGGCTACCTTTGAGACAGAAAGAGAAAGAGAGAAAGACGATGAAAGAGGCAAAAGGGAGAGCTAAAAGTACTTTTAAAGCAAGTCTTCACACCGTAACGGAAACACTGAAAAAACACACACAGCTGCAGTGTGATTTATGAAAATGTGTTTTGAGTGGGTGAGCGGGAATAAGCAATGGCGAGTTGGAGGAGGAGAAAAAAAAAAAACACACTGGCCGGTGGCAGTTTATTCCTAATGAAACCAATAACAGCTCCTCTTTCAGCCACAAAAGCAGCTCGTTTAGACCATAACAGCATCTTAAACATTGATGTCCCTCGATGATTTATGAGCCAAATGAGATGAATAATGTAGATCACGACATTGTTAGCCAAGCGTCTGGTTTAATTCAAGCCACGTAGACGTTCTGTCATTACCGCGTCCTCGTGCTGTTCGAGCATCTGCTCCTGTGACTGTGGCTGAATCAAGTATCTACTGGCCCTCTATCAGTCATTATACAACAGGTGGTTTTTAAAACAAGCAAGCTGATTGGTGCAGGACACCACCAACCAATGTCGATAATTACAAACCGCATAGTGTTCAAGTCCGATTTAAAAGGGAAATTGTGCAACTTTTGGCACCATTGTAAAGGTGCTAATTGGTCTAATTTTACATTACACTGCCAAAATGCTGTACAACAACATTTCTAGTCAATAGAGCTGCATTTCTATCCATGCAACAAGGGAAAACAGCTTTAATAGTAGCAGAACTACAACTTTTAGTTTGTCATCTAACATCACAGTCATTAAAATGAGAAGGAAAGGTTTGACCTGCTAAAGGAATCATCCTCTGGGAACCATGAATATCTGTTTAATGTAATGAAAATCACTCCTGAACTTCACCATCTTCAGGGTGATATACCTACATCTATGCTTCTGCATCACCCACATCATCGTCTGTAACCGTGGACATATACAGTTTATCGTATCGTATATTTTTTTTTGTAAGATTTCCTGTCAGGATATTTATATCTAACACTCACGCTGCATTAGACAGCTGCTTCACTCCAGGCAACGGTCTAAATGAAGACTTTTTTATAACCATCAATGATGATTCAGGCACTAATGGGGCTGTTTCAATAAATCTTCAAATCCATGACCTTGCATGATAAGAGAATATTAAAAAAGTCAAACCACCTGGGTAAAAAAAGTGAGGCATAACTAATGCAAAGTCATCTCTGATTCAATGAATCGACACTGAATTATAATACTGTAAATGAGGTCCGATTGTTATTCAGTTATTCACTTTATCCATAAGTAAAGCTGACGAGACGTACAGAGCTTGTTGTTGTTGTTGTTGTGTCTCCCGCGTCAGAAAATCAGCAGTGAGAATCCGACGGTAAAACACACAAAATACTGTGACCTTAACATAATTGCTTCAACAGAGAAGGAGGTGTAGCCTCAGACGTACCAGATGCACACTGAAAATGCAGCACAAGCATGACAAATTAAGAATTATTAGAAAAAAACAAAGTATAAGTAGTAATAATTGAAGAAATGCGTTCTCTCTGTCTCACACGCAAACAACATTTGGGGTTTTTTTTCTGTCTCTCGTTCTCTGAATCTGAAATTTGCTGCGAGTTGGAGACATAACAACCTGTTCGGAGCCGTCTCCATGATAACTGAGCAAACTCTTATCTGATAAGAAAGACTGATAAATACAGATAAAAAAAACTCTGAAACCAAATAAATATATTTTTGATTTTCACCACTTATATCCGTGACGATGTCAGACTGTCCCGACACAAAATAACTGGACTGACATGATAGTCAAAAAAACGGTATTCATGGTCCCCAGAAGATGTGTTAATCGTTCCCACAGTTTGGCTGTAGGTATATGACATGTATTGTTTGTTTCCAGATGACCTTTTAGTACCTTTATAATAAAATCCCAACTAACTTCCATTAATATCTATTTTAAAAGGGTGAATGGTTTGATTTTAATGAGTTACATTTCCCTCTAACACCACCCTCAGGATTAAATTAATATTTTAGCCTCTTTATCTATCAAGAACAGCGAGATTTTGTTGTTCAATCTGTTGAGTGTTTTCTATACAGAAGGTGTTTTAAGTGAAATACAAATGCCTGCATACAGTCCACTCGAGGGGGAAGAGAGAAAGAGAGCGAGAGAGCGAGCACAGGCAGAGAACATAAAAGACGGGGGTTGCTTTTTATTTGTAGCCTATTTCTACGTTGAACCCCAAAGGAAGGGAGCCAACAAGGAGAAACCAGTTGCTTTAAACTCAACCCTGTCTGAAGGTTGGCTTTCATATCACATCTGACGATCACATATGCAGCAGAAACCTGGCTAAACTGGGTGCTGAATAAGAAGCAGCGCAGGAGACGTAGAGAAAGCTGGCAGCAAGAAGTGAGAACAGCAAAGGGCCCCTCTGGGAAACACCAGCCAGTCTGCACACGAAATGACCTTCTTCTAGCAAAGGACGAACCATGTGGTTGTAAAGTGACAGGCACGGCCAATGTCATTACTCTGATTAGCTATTCAGGTCCAAAACAAAAAGCCGACAAGGGTGTAGGTACTGGGCATCTGCCATTAATTCAATTAGGAACATTTGGAGATTGGAATTACATACTACAGTTATATAAGACCTTCACTGCAGGTAAGATTACACAGATGTAATGTGTGTGTGTGTGTGTGTGTGATGGAAATGACCTACAGTGTTCCAGTGAAATGCAAAATGAAGCTAGAGGTCTGAAAAGGTTATTGAGTCTATATGAGGGAGCACGCTGCATTTCAATACATAGAGTTATTTTTTAAATGTCTGAACTGTTCATTGAAATGCTCCGAAAACGCTGCAGAAGCAAAACAGGACATTCATTTTTCATCCGGACAGGTTGAACGATAAGATTTCCCCCCCCTCTCTCCACACAGTGGAGCGGGTAAACAGAACAGCAGTTTTCGGTCTGGATGTCAGTGACTCTGACTGTTAGTGAGAATTTATTTGTACCGTCGAAGAGGTACAAAAACAAACAAAAAACAATGCCATGGTATTCTGACCCCCAAGACTTTCTGGCTCCAGCATTTATACAACAGGAAAACAGAGCAACACATTTCTGAGATTGATGGATTCGCTTGTGAACATTAAGTATGTCCATGCAGACCTTTTCACATGGACTTCAACTCTGGTGAAGTTTGACAAATAGCAAGCTGCCTTGACAATGCTGACCTGTAAACGAACAGAGAGAGAGAGCCATAGAAGCAAAAACGAAAGCTCGAACCGAAGGCCAGGATTAAACAAGACTGAATTATACAGATACAGAAATTTTAAGGACAGACGTTTGTTTAATGCAGTCGTGCCACTGATGTCGATCTGTTTATTAGGTTTGGCGGTGAATACAGATGTTTATGTCTGTGAATAAGCTGAGCAGAGCTGATGAGCGTTGGGTCAAACCACATTAATCAATGAGCAGAACAAACATAATTGCAGGCGGAGAGTGAATATCGTCACATGAGATGAGAACGAGTCCACGGCGGACCCGAGCGGGGCAGGTCTCCAACACCGACTCCTCCCTGAGCGATCTCAATTCATTAGTATAACGTTCACTTTCACCACCACTGCTGAACAACTGCTGTACGACGCGGAGAGAGTATTATTATTATTATTTAAATTTTAAGCCGTAGATCTTTGAGACCAGGATGACGAGATGAAGGATGGAGGATTGTCATAGGTGATATTGTACTAACAAATTTGCAATTAATCAAATTATATGCTTAAATCAGGGCTTTTTTGCGAGGCCAGGGCAGCTGCTCGCTTTTCCCGGTTGGTAATCCGGCCCTGCATGTAGCAAATCCACACGCTGAGACTTGAGAAAATTGAACTCTCAGTGGCATCCATTAGAGTAAGCTCCAGATTTCCAAAAGCTCCTCGACGACGGGACGGCGGCGACGGCGGCGGCCCAGCCAGAACACACAAAGTGGAAAATCATGTACACGGTGAAATGGAAGCACCGGGGGGGATTTATTGTGTTGTTAAAGGGACAGAGTGGAGGCCTGGGTTGTTGTGTCCTGAAGGACAGGAGGGTAAGATGTCAAGCAGAGGACCCACAGCTCCACAGTCAATGGAGCAGGTGAGCAACAGGTTCTCATAACTGATGCAAATAATAATCACACTAAAACAAGCCAGATCCACGTGTCATGATCACGATAATAAAACCATCATCAGTTTTACTATAATTCTCATGATTACTATTATTATGCTGTTTTATGGCTATTATAAATCATACTAATGATGCTACCGTTAATTAATCTTTTCCATCCATTATTTCACAATACACTATTGGAATATTTTTCCTTTTTTATAAATCAATTGATTGATTGGCTTCATCCATCCATCCATCCATCCATCCATTTATCCATCCATTCATCCATCCATTCATCCATCCATCCATCCATCCATCCATCCATCCATCCATTTATCCATCCATTCATCCATCCATCTATCCATCCATCCATCCATCCATCAATTTATCCATTTATCCATCCATCCATCCATCCATCCATTTATCCATCCATTTATCCATCCATCCATCCATCCATCCATCCATTTATCCATCCATCTATCCATCCATTTATCCATCCATCCATCCATCCATTCAGCCATCCATCCATCCATCCATCCATTTATCCATCCATCCATCCATCCATCCATCCGACGTGGCTGAAAGCAGCTGTGCTCCCTCAGCATGCGGCCCACACGTCTTTTTACCTCTGTGATATTTTTTTTTTTTAGATCAATCTCAGACAAGGACAGATGAGGATGCCGACACGAGGAAATTTTCCACGAACTCTCCCGTTTCTGATCCGACTTCGGATTAAACTCAAATCCGTGTCTTTCTTCTTTGGACGTAGTGACTCAGCGAGGTGCGGTCAGACTAAATGACAGGGACAAATTGAAGCTGTCGCCCTGCAGAAATCCAGAGGATTTGCTTTTTGTACCAAACGGAGTCAGAGACAAAGACAGATGTGGCAGGGATAACCAAACAGATCAAGAACAGATCAAGTCCATCAAATAGGGGATAATGTTGCTGGGTTTTTTTTTTGTTTTGTTTGTTTGTTTTTAATCTGAAATCCTCTATAACTCTAAAAATAAAAATTATAATTAGCAGTCTATTTGAACTAATTAAATAGTTTGCAAAATACTGTAGAAGTGAAACTCTTATTGTTATTCAACGTCTTATTTTATTTTTTATTTTTTTTTCAGTTTTGGAAATGGGTGAAACTTTCCATCAGTTTTCATAAATGCAAAGACGTCTTTAAAGAACAGAGCACTGATGAGCGAATTCTATTTTCCCGACGGGTGCAATGTATAAAATATAGATAGGAGATAAGGGAACGTTTATTTAATAATGATGATGGTGATGAGAAACGGGGGTCGAAGGAATTTAAACAGTTACGTTTCTGAAGTCATTACTGTGTCTGGAATGATGATCTTAAAGAAGGAAAATGTACCGTGAGTGTTTTATTTCCCTTAATGCCGTTTGGTCGGGGGACAGAATCGGTCACATCCTGGCCTGTTTTTGCTCTCTTGTTGAAGCCGTTGTATTCAAATGTTTTTATACTGAACTTAACCGTAGCTGCTGGAGATGCAAATTAACCTGAATAAACCTTTAATGTAAAAAAACTAAAACATCATCTCTTTTTAAATCATCATTTTTCTTCCAACATTATCAAGTTACTGACTTTTCTCTTTAGTTTTTCATTCAGTGATGATTCTCTATATTCTCATATATATGTGTGCGTGTGTGTGTGTGTGTGTGTGTGTGTGTGTGTGTGTGTGTGCATCAGTTTAGGTGTGAAACAAACACCAATGAATCATGAGCTGAATAAATAAATAAATAAAAATATAAATAAAAATCAACACGGTTCAAGTCCACCTAAAGATTTGAGAATAAACTGCAAACTTTTATTAATGCTTAAAACCATTTAATGGTCCTCGAAATCAAGAGGTTTGTTTGTTTTTTTTAGTTTACCAATCAAATAGCTCTAAACTCCAACGCTAACGAATCAATCCAAACACTTGGAGAGGAATAAGATGATCAGGTTGGCAGGAGTTTTTTTTTTTTACCGTCTTCTTGTTCTTGGATGTTGTGAGAGATCATCTTTTGGGGGGTTACAGCTACATTTCTAAATATATGTGGGGCGACTTCATCAGCATTAGCTCTGATGTTCCCTTAAAACCCTTTTTGTGGAGAGACAAACCACACTCACGCTGAAATTTTGTGCATAATGAGTGTGTAAAAAAAAAAAGAAGAAGAATCTGGCAACTGCCTTTCTTTGTAACTTATCTGAATCCAGACCTCATATAAACTATCCTCATTAGTGCCTGCTGGGAAAGTCTGATTGGTAATTCTGGACATCTTCTGCTCACTGCAGCAGTACAAAAATCATCAAATTAAAAGCTTTATCTCTGTTGAATTATGGATGAAAAACATTCACGTATTCTATTCTACCAAAAAGTCAATGCAAACTAGGAAATATGAGACTTTTTAAACTCACGAGTTTCTGTAAATATGCTGCTGATGTTAAAGGATCTGAGCTGATGATGCAGAGGTCAACGCCCCTGAAGTTAAAAGGCAAATGCCATGTGGGCAGCGCCACGAAATATTGCAGGTAAACGGTTATTTATTTATTTTATTTTATTTCTTTAGCAAACATACAGTAAAGGCAATTTAGACTTCAAATTTTCACACAGGCTTTAAAGTGACGGATAAAATTGCGCCCTCTGCATCGGATCAGGATAAAGTGCCGTGTTGTTCCTCAGATGACGGGTATCATGAGCCGTGATTGCTACTCTGCAGACAGTTTACAACCTGATTTGCCGCCTGCTGCTGCTGCGGGGTCATGGTGAAATGCAGATAAGAGAACATGTGATCAGAGCTGAGGATGAGGTGTTTGACCTTTTTTCCTCTGACCCAGTGCATCAGTGGTTTGGAGGGGGCTTGGTAACCATGGTGACGTTCATAATCTCACCTGCCTCACTTTGATAACAGAGCACAGAGAGGTTCTGTATAAAGACCTTCATGTCCTCTCTAAGTATTGTTAAAGATAACTACAACTGTCCCATAAACTTAATCCTGTAGTTATTATCGTAGCCGTTACTATAGATACAATACAACAGATTCAGCATCAGCAAATACTAAAGGACTGCTAAAATGAAGTATAATAACTTGATGCAGATTCCTATAGGAACAAAAAAACAATGATATAACCGTTAAAAAAGGAAAATAATACGTAGGATATAAAAAGAAGATAAAAGAGACTAAATATTAAAATAGCACCGCGGGGCTGTATTATGTCAGCATCTAGATACAGTAGTAAAATGAGTTTTATGGCAGCAAACTGCACACGATTCATACAACAGATGACAACAGATGACAGAAGGCAGCAACACATTCGCTTTATTAACTCCTCCAGAGTAAGTAAGCGAAAAGTTTGGATTCCAGTTTCATCCAATTATGTTCTGGGCTTTTTTCTCGCTCTATTATCACTCCGACGGCGTCTTTTATCTTCACTCGTCACTCGTCTGACAGAAAGCCGCCGTAGCGATAATTAATCGACAAAGCACCAGGCTGATGGGAGCAATAGACGTCTGGTGAAAGAAATCAATACTACGACGCAACCCTCCTGTGCATCATACACGCTTTTCATTCACGAGAGGTGACAGAGCGTTGCCTCAAACTCAAATTTACACACCGCCGCTTGTTTTTTTTCGCCGAGTGTCTGTCTGGAAACTGAATTAAGAAAAAAGGACAAGTGATGCTGTCTTGACTCTCAGGAGGCAGCGTGAGGACTAAGACAGATTGTCACAGCTGAAGTGCATGTTTATAGATCAGCTCCGACTGAGGGCCTCTTTAGAAAAGGGCCTTCACTTCCCAATCGATGCGCCGATTATATCATTGTTACCTTCCACTTCATTACAGAATGTGTGAGCTGAACGCACTTCCTCGAGGCTATATAAAGACACAGCCTCTCTGCTACACTTGCCGGGTTGCGTGTTTGTTTTAATTTGTCCTTGGATGTTTTGTTGCTAGCGCTGTTAACAGCCTGTCATCCACATAGAGACAGCAGTGAACAAATATTTACCTTGATAAATACAGACTGCTCATTAGATGTGTCACTTCAAAAAAGGCAGCACAATAAAAAATGAATCAGCGCGGCGACTTGTGACAGAGATATCAAGGAGTTTCATGTGTGTGTGAGAGAGTGTGTGTGTTACCTATTGCAGTCGACGTGCAGCAGAAGGTGGGAGGCGCTGATGGTGAGGGCGATTTTGTGCCACTGTCCGTCAGCGAGGCGGTAGGGGAAGGACTCAGACCGCGGTTTGCCTTTGAAGCGGTAGTGGTAACGGATTTCCTCTCGTACTCCGCTGCTCTCCAGCTCAAAGTAACTGCAAGGGGGGAGGTCAAAGGTCAGAGGAGAAATATATAAACTTATGACATAAGCATTCAGCATTACGGTTAAAAGTAGGCTAGACATAAAAATATAATTTTATAGAGGAAAATCTTAAGTGTCATTTAGAATAACAAAATAGACGGATGCAAATTTGCATCTGCTATAAACACTGATGAACAAGTTAATCAACTTTTATTACCTACATTATAAATTTGTTTTGGATTTGGTCGGACAAAGAGAAGTTTTCGGATATTTTATAGACTTAAAAAATGAAATAAAAATCAATCAATTAATTGATAGTAAAAAATAATTTGCTTACGTGAAACATTAATTCAGCTGAAGGCCAAATAAAATAAAAAATAACATTATATTCTTTTAGGCATCTGATTCATTTACAACACAAGCACATGTTTACAATGTTTGTTGTCCCAAAATATTTAATTGTTGGCAGCAAAAAAAAAAAAAAACAAATTGAAACATTATTCTTACAGATTTACTAGTAATGCGTTCAACAAATGTCTTCTGAGGTTGGTGCAAAAAAAAAAACAACCTGCAAATTTCATGCCGGTCTACAATATCTGTTAGATTACAGGACATATTGCACACAACGTTTGACATTTTGACCTGAGGGTGGTGTGAGAGAAAAACCCATAAAAATGTCCTGAAGTGGAAATGGTTCAACATCCACCCACGGAAATTTTGACATTTCTCGTGTAGAAATGGATATTCTGGCTCGATGGTTATATTACAGGAAAGATCAGAAGGTCACAAAGTCACTCAAAGAAATCTAGCTGTTTGTTTTCCACCATACGGAGCAGAGTTTAGTAAAAGAAATAATGTTGTGAAATCAAAGGCCGCGTGGTTAAAATTCGTCCTACGTCTTATCCATGATCACCTCACGCAGGTGATGTCAGCAGCAGGTGAAAATGTCTCCTTCCTGTCCTGTAGGTAAGTCGGTTTTCTTTCGTGCCCTCCTTGAATCCGTCTTGTTGTGTCGCCGTCATCCTCTTGTCGAAGCACTTTTCCTTTTCCCTGTGTGTGTGTGTGTCTGCTGTTTCGTAGATCCATAGTTTACCTGGCAGTTTACTCTCTAACGGTAAACACCTGTTCGAGTCATAGAGGGTTCGTCAATATCTCGCTGCGGTGCCGTTTAGGTGAATAGGTCATAGTTCTTGGAAATCTTTAGTTGTGAATTCAGCGCCATTGTCTGAACGGACGCACATGACTTCACCAGAAGGTGCCATGTTTGCCACGAATCCTTGTGTTGCATGAACTCTTTGATCACCTTTGACCTTACGGAAGTAAACCGACGAGGTTGAGGTTCGCATTGGGACCCATAGTCTCACTTTACGGCTGCGGCTCATCTGTTGTGACTCTGTGTTCTCGTTCTTGAAGGTCGATTGTGGCTCCTCGGCGTGCTGCTCTCGCCCCACTGAGAGGAAGTCTTGTGGGATTTGATGGCATGTAGAGTGCTTGATGAACTCGTGCTCTGTGTTGTCCAGGAGATAAATCACAGCTGTTCCTCTGCGTCGCGCTATCCTGTTGCACTTGTGTCCCATCTGCCAGCTCCACTGAGCGAGTCTGAAATGTGTCGTCGAAGCTCACAAACTTCGCTCGAGTCGTTCACGACATGAGCGGCTGCTCCTCCATCCACCACGATGATGCTTTTCATCGTTCTCCACTCTTATAATACAGTCTGTCATCCTGTCTGTCATCCATAACCTGGTCAACAATGTGTATAGATTATTATTCTTGGCTTGCTTTTCCCTCCCCTGATATTTCAATATCTCCAGTGCTTTTCCTGTCATTATGAGCAGCATCATGTCTGATTAGTGATTGGCTATTTATCATCTATCAGTTCATCTATCAATAAAGTCGTACTTATCTTCTCTTCCATCAGAAACAAGTTGAGGTACTAGCATGTCATACTTCGCGATACTGAACTCATAACCTGTTAAAAGATGTGTATGCAAACTCACTGTTATTGCTCTTTATTTTTATTTTTATTTTGCCCGCTCGAACACAAACAACAGGTGTTTCCGGGCAACAACCGTGCATCATTTCCGGGAGCGCGCAAACTCTTCACAATAAAAGTCTTAATATAACGCTTCCTTTTACAACTCTTAACAAAACTCCATGAACAGTAAATATTGTCTACCTCAATTATGACCTCATAGTACAGTCTGTACCTGAATCTCTGAATTATATGGATGAATATCTCCATGCTAGGCTGAATTAATATTCTCATAATGTCAAATCTATTTCAATCTATTCCTCTCTCACTTTTACACATTTAGAAAGTGTGTGAAACTTCAGGTGGAACAGTATGCACCTGCAATGTGGTTACAGGAAACAATAAATATAACGTTTAAAATGTCTCAATAGCGGCTGACCTAAACGATTTGCTGATCCAGTATTTATTTAATCCTAACCCCCTGAATCCACACATTGTTATTTCATAACACGGCTGCCAAACAATAAAACTGTGTGTGCACGTGAAGGACAGCGGGATTGTGCGGTAACAAACAGCTCTACGGAGATGATTGCACAGTGTGCACCTTGTGTAACGACGATACCTGTCGATTTGTCTCAACAAACAGAAGAGAAATGAGATATCTCTGTCTCAGTTGCACCTACTATTCTCACTCTGTGGTGTGAGAACAGTAGGTGAATGACCTGCAGCTCGTCTGCGCTTTACTCTCCACACTCGGCAGCTACGCTAAATTAAGAGCCAGCCGGCCATAGACAGCAGCAGTCCGAGAGCCGGAGGCAACCAGTCATGACATTTCAGCTTCCCTGCGGCTGCAAATGACCCCAAGACTGGAACCTGTGGCCCAGTACACACACGTTAACACACACACACAAAAAGAATACTGTATGTGAAATACAGCTGCCTAATACAGACACCGAAACTTGCCAGAACCTAGTCTTTACCAATAGGCACACACACTCACACACATACACACACACGGGGATCAAGCCCATTCAATACCAAAGCTTAACAGCTCTCATGCATATTTATGGATAGGGAGAGTGGACCCGCTCCACAGAATATCAATTGAGGCTGTGCAGTAGCAGATTTATCCATCTTCCTGTTTGAAAAAAAATTAATGAAACTGAGATGAACTCATCAAAAACTCAACACAAACAACAACAACAAAAAAAAGAAAAAAAAAGGCCGAACAGACTGTAGGACATAATCTTCACACTAACTGGGGTAGAGAGGATGTCCTTCATCTGCAGCTGAGTGATCATCTATATCCTCCCCAAATGATTTCTGATCAAATCTAATGTAAATATAAATCATTCACAGCAGAACTCAGATAATTTTGAAATGTCAAATATGACACCTTATTGCACATTAAAACTGTGTGCACACAACTACAGTTACCATGGTGAGTGCAAGTTGAGTTGCAAGTTAAGCACATGTGACTTTCACATAATAAGACATCCCGAGGGTTGCATGCAGCTCTTCAACTGAATGTTATCTGAATGCCTCATATTGTATTGATGGATTACAATAAAATAAAATAAAAAACCATTAGTCATCTTTATTCGCTTTATTCCTGCATACAGAGAATTTAGTTGAATTAATTATTCATTGTTGTTACCAAGAAGAGAAACAGAGGAACAGGCGAGGAGGATGCATTGATCAGCATGTGCAGGCTCGCCGTGCAGTTCAAAAAGCTCAAAGCTTTCCACAGAGCTAATGACGGCCCATCAGCCACCCACACAGCCGGCTGTGTTAATACAAACAATTATCACACTGTAAATTAGCAAGCATCACAGAGAAGTGCTTTGCTACGACATTACATTGTATTTGCACACTTCAAGTAGTGGCTGCGTGCTTCCTCATATGTGTGCATGTGCGTGTGTGTGTGTGTGTGTGTGAAGTCTTCGTACAGCATGTCTGAAATGAAATGAATACATCACTCTGTGGCTGCGATGGGCACCGACCTGACAGTTCGCCTCCATCATGCTGCAGGAGACGGAGGCGCTGATACTCGTCAGCTGGAGAAGAATCATTTGCATTGAACGAGGAGTAAAAAACGAGAACAAGAGCTCTCCAGCTTCACCTCTTCCCACTGATGGAAAACCTCCTCGGGGCTTTTCGAGAGGCCTGGAATCACTGGAATGAGCGGGAACACCGTTTTTTCTGATTTGACTCGGTGAAATAATCATCCACTTCACAGCGAGTGTTTAGTTTACGAAGCATTTTAGTGGTAGCGATTGTATCCCCACTATATTTAATCTATCTATAACGAATGGATAAGCACTGAAGATTACAAATCTGTGCGTCTGTGTTAAATGTAAACAATGACAACTTATCGTTTTTATTTTTTATGACTGAGCCTTTCGTAACCAGCATTTCACAAAGCCACTTGTTTGCTAATGGAAACTGTGTGAGCATCCGCAAGCTTTCAGAAAAGAAAAAAAAATCATGTTTGCATTTCAAAGAGCACAGAAAATGCTGCCTTGCAGTAGCAGAGGGAGATTCTGCTCTGATATGAATGTGTTTAGATTGGATGTGATAGCAAACATGTGACAAGGTAAAGGACAGAAACATATATATATAAGCAGTGTTGTGTTTGAACCGAGCGAATATTGAGGTTTTATAGGTTCCATATATAAATAAACGACACATATTGATCAGCAGAATCCAGTAAAATAATGATCAGAACACAATGGGTGGTGGTGAAAAAAATAAAAATTACGCCTGCCCCTCCTTCATTATTACTGCCACCGAGGTGCCCCTGAACGAGGCCCGACTGCTCCAGTGGAGCTGCACACACAAAAACAATCAATGACAGGATAGTGAAGGACTTGAAAGGACACGCTGTTTGTGTCCTCCAAAAAAAAAATAAAAAAACTGCATTTCTGAACAGTTATAACAGCATCCTTTCAAAACCAAAAGGCCTTGTTGCCTCATCGTGATGTTTTCAATCAAGAAACATCGACTTTACTGGATATAGCCCACCTTCAGTTGAACACAGCTATAGATTTCATTCCCATAGTGATGTCTAGCATGTCTAACATTCAACAGACATCTATACTGTAACAGACCGTTCGTCTGTTGCTCTACACAACAGGAAGAAAGTTACATCACATTCAGTACGTTAATAGAGACACCTAAATGTTTGTTTATTGTCCACAAGGTCAAGTTTGCATATAAATATGAACTAAGAAGCTCCAAACATTATATTCTGAAAGTTTACTGCTGCTTGTGCAGGATTTTGTCTGAGCAGAGACGCATGGTGACACCTGGTCTCACATAAGGCATCCTGACATACTGTATATAGCACATAAAGAGTCATGGGCTGAATATATCCTGCTCTAAAAAAATATATATATATATTCAGCATGAAGGTATCGTGTACCTTTAGGCAGCATAGTGTTATATAAGTTGAATGCAAATATACACACACACACACACACACACTCAAAAACTACCAGAAAAAGAGGTACTTGATAATTATTTCATCATCATTATTATTTTTTCATATTCAAAACCCTTCCTACTGGCTACAGACCAGTCCAACACAGGTAAGTTATCACCTGTGATGCTATAACTAAGAAGACAAACACTTTTTTTCCCATTTTTTTCCTTCCCAATATTATCAATGTGCTGAGACAGTGATTCACACTATCTGCTAAGTAATAAACAGCCGCCGGGTTGCCAGCTGTGTCCTGAGCTGGAGACTGTGGGCAGTAGAGGAGTCTCGTCGGTGACAGCTCTGGGAAGAAGCTATTGAGGTGACAAGTGGTCTTCATCAAAATGCATTGCCGTCATCTGTAAGAGGAAAGTTTTGGAAATAAATGGCTGGACGGGGAGTGCTGGCTTGGCTCTATATCATTGTGTCCTTTTTCTTCACCCCTGGTGTCATGTAGCTGTTTTATGGAGGGCAGCTGACAGCCAATTATCTGCTAAATAGGGAGGTCTACACACTGGAGCTTGTCCGGTGAACAGGAGAGAAGGAGGTAAACTAGATACTATGATGGGAAAAAGAAAAGCATCATTCCTTCAGTCACTGACCTGGAAAATGTGACAAGGATTAGTTGTGACAGATATCACAGGAAGAGCATCCTCGATAGGAGCTTCTGGATTTAGTGCATGTTCTCATCACATCCTAAGGGTGACGGTTGATAGGTGCAACTTTCAACGCTGAGCCACGATTGAGATGTATGGATCAGTCAGATGTGATGAGCAGGGAGAAAATCAATTCTCATTTTCACCGTTAAGGAGTGCGTTGGGTGTGACGTTGTTAGCAGCAAAGCGTAGCGCGGGGGCCACACCGCCCACCGGGGTTGTTAGCGATGTGGTCTATCAGGTCTGTGATGTAGTCGGGTATAAACATCTTAACGGACAGGTCTGAGTAGGTGGAAAGAAAACATTTCCACAAGGGTACATCTCACCATACACATGCTTAATGATGAAGCTTGTGAAGCAGTAATCACTCACGGTCCAAAGGCCATCAAGAGAAGAGACGTGGGGAAAACCTCCAATGCATCGGCTTAAAAAATGTATTTTTCCTGCAGCGGTGACATAAATGGTGTTTTAAGCTTTAAACCCAAATCCGCTGCTTTCATAAGTTCCCTTCAGAAACCTGTGTGTCATATTATTAATGCTACATTCAAGGTTTACAATGTTTAGAATAAGCTAGTAAACTATCTGTAATACTGTTGATCTGTTGAAACAAATCATACAGTAGAGCTGCCGCAGCATGAAGCAGATTAACGTCCGACTAAAACCAAAGCAAACATTTCTGTAGTTGTTTATATTGTTATGATATTCTCATGATTTATCATTTATCTTTTGGTAAAAAAAAAACAGTGAGTTTATATGATGTGACAGAAATGGGTCTTGAATTAATTAAGAAATGTGAGAAATTTTACATCAACAGTGTCTCACATAGTACATATCTGTGTACAAACTATTGTATATGAAAAATAAAGTTTCCAACTATAACGCTGTGAGACTATTGGTCAGTCTGGATCCTGGTATTGATGTTACTTAGTATGAAATTGAAAAGAAAAATTGTATTTTTTTTTTTCATCCCGATGTTGAGAGACATTTTTGGGGATTCTGATGTTTTGCTGCCAGAAAGCTTTTTTTTTTTTTTTTGTGCTTTTCAATTTATGAGGAAGGCAGCAGAGGGACTGGTGATGAAGGTCTCTGGGGGTCTGAAGTCTGTCAGACAGCGTGGGCACCAGGGGGGGATCCTGTCATTCAAACCAACAACAAACACACTGGAGGTTTCAGTGTGGGGCCGGGGGTATCTAACAATGCCTTTTTAGCTTCTCGTGAGCGAGTCGTGTTTTATACGAGCATTTCTCCTTCTTGTGGTCTTGATATGTTCTTCTCTCTACATACTGACATACAGGCAACCTCACAGAAATGGAGACAGCAACTGAAAGGTCAAAGGTCGACGTCAAAACCCCTGTGAGCGTGAAGTGCCCTCGATATTTGGGCCAATTTAGATCGAACGAATCAGGTTGGACTGTTAAGACTGAATCCATCATTTTGTTCGTATGTGGCACAGGTGATATTTACCTCAAATCTTCATCAACCTCATTTCCAGCAGCAGGGACAAAAACTGCTCGTATATATATGTACACTTAAAGCCAGCTGGCAAAGAAAGGAAACCAAACTAGTATTTACTAGAAATCTCATTTATAACATTAGTCTTCCACTAAGAGGCCAATAAATCAGTTAATACAGCTTTAACTTACAGTAGAAAGACTGTAACCTATATTAAAGTATTGTTATTTGTTAGATATTCAATTATATCCACCTTTGACAAGAAGGTTTGCACACATCAGCTAGAATGATTCAAAAATTCAACGGAGCGTAACTCGTAGGACAAAGACTATAAATCTAGGTAAGAAAAATTAAAAATTCTTCAATTCTCTCATCCTAAATAAATTCATAGAAACTCTGAGAAAGACGGAGGTGGAGGAGGAGGAGGAGGAGGAGGAGGGCAGAGAAGAGGAGGAGGAGGAGAGGGAATCATTGTTCGTCAGCAGTTGTAGCGTATCTGTTTGAGGTGAGAAGGCGCGGCTCATCTCTAACCTCTTCTCCATCGGGGAGATCAAGAGTTCAGAATCTGAGCCGGCAGGTTTCGTGTCTCTAATATTCACGCTCGCATCTTATCAGAAACTTGGAAAATTCTGCAGATCTGCAGATTTAAGTCTGCAGTCCTTGTTCTGAAGTCTGTATTAGTCAGACCGAGTATCTTCCACAGGCTCAAGTTTTACTTTGCATTTTAAAATTTCCTCGACTCATCGGACTCATTTTCTGTGTAGAACATGTAAAATAACACATTTACACTGAGTGAACACGTCACATGTATACGTGGTGCTCAGGTCTACTGGACCGGCAGGTAATGAGAAACCTGCTCTGTGTGTGTGTGTGTGTGTTTTTCAGATTTGCAGCATGTTTCATAGATTGAACAGGACTTTCTCCACTATTTTATAGGCATTATTGTGTCAAATGTCCCAATCATCACCCCCCGACACACACACACACTTCACTTCCAGTTCTAAAGATTTTTTATATATTTTCTTTTCAAAATCAAACATCATTTCCCAGTTTCTCTGTTGACAACATGCACACACAAACACAAACACAAATATAGCACCTTCCTGCTGCCCCTATTCATGCATTCTTTAATGTGTTAATTAAGCACCGAGAACCTGTCAGCGACACCTATGACGACACACTTTACCCTCTGCAGAACCTGTACAATAATATTACACAACATTTAATATATTAAATATGATTACACAACATTTAATATATTAAATATTATTACACAACATTTAATATGTTATATATTTCTTCAGACTCCCTGCAGGATACAACAAATAAATAGCTTCAAAATCAAAAAACCTCAAAAACATAATGAATTATAATAACACAAAAGGAGGGTTGGACACTGAATATGTGTTCAATGAGACTTATTTATTATTTCCATAAAACACTAAATGTAAATTTCTTTCTTTGCAATGTGTTCAGTTCAAAGCAAAAATTATCAATAGTGATGAAAACCTCGTTTTGTTAATATTTGTTCAAGATAAACCTGATTTATTCCATCCTTGTCCTCATTATAATTTCCCTCATTTTATTAAATACAACAAAAACAAATAGAACTTTTTACCGATAAATGTGATTTATCAGAGGTAAAATGGGGAAATATATTAACTGTATGTGCCGTTTATATTGCTTGTAACTGAGATGAAGCCGACATAAATTGTCACGTTAACTACAAACTCACGAGAGGGATGGAAATGATCAGCAACATCGAGTGGAAAAAACACAAAGGGAAACATTTCCATTAAAGTCCAACCTACAGTCATTTAACATGGGAATCACCCCCGTTTCCATTGAAGTTGTGAAATCTTCTTTTTTCTCTCCTCCGATGTTTCTATCTTTTCTTTTTTCGTGATGAATCCTTGTGTCTAAGTGACTGTAATGTTTGCATAACCGTCGTTAATCAGGACTGGTTATAAATATTTGATGAAGACCAGTTCAGACAGCTGAACTTATTGATTTAGCTGCCAAAAGACAAAATGTTGAACATCAGTTTTAAATTTATGTCAATCTAAAATGCTTTTATAAGGATAATTGTGCTTTAGGGTAAATATTTACAGTATGCTACCTCTCCATCCTTACTGACCAACGTTCCCAACGTTAAATTAACAAGTGTCTCGCCTCCAACTCTGTCGGCTTCAACTCGGCACGTTGTCTTAAAAGAGAGAAACCCTGTAAGTGCTCATGAACTGAGGCGCAGACGGAGAAACAGACCTGCAGAGTGTCAAAGGGCAGGCGGATGAACAGAGCAGCTGGAGAAGCTGGCTGAGCATCTTTAGTGTTTGAGTGCTCAGGTGGGAAGAGCAGTGGAAAGACCGCGGCTTTGAGTTAGTTCATCACAGAGCTGCTGCCACAATGAGAGCATTACTGGGACCCAAAAAAAAAAAAAATGCTGGCTAGGCAGAAATAGGCTCCTTTTGTTCTATTCAGCCTAGCGGAGCAGTAATAAACCTTCCTACCCGGGCAGGAGAAGTGGAAAAGAAAAAAAGCTTCTTCTGCTTGTGTTCAAAAGATGTTTTCACTTTGAGGATAAGCGGAGCGGAGGATGAGAGGAAGGAGGAGAGATGGATATTATTGGAGGAGGTGGTAGAGGAGGTGGGAGGGTGGAGGTTGGTTGGATTGATTGTGCAGGAAAGAAGGTTACAGAAAGGAATATATGGTTGGATTCTGTGGAGCGGTAGAGCAAGCCGTCTGTTAGTCGACGGGATAGGCTGGTATAATGGGAACGAATGGGCATCAGCTGAGGGCTCTAATAGGGCCTTCAGAGAGGATGCAGAGGTTCAGAATAAATCCTCGATCACAACGGAGCACAGGTCTGCAACGAGCCGGTCAAATGCTGCGTCCATCTCCCCGAATTTAATTAAACTCACAGTGTGGCAGCCCGACTCACACATCATCTCTAAGTAACGTCAGCCTGCCGTGGGTTTGGATCGGCTAGTTTTTAAGGTCCTGACGAGATTTTATTCTTTATGCACGAGAAACAAATGGCAAAATATAAACATAGAGAACATAGAAACATTTCATTTTGTTTTTGGTTGAAAGCTACGAAGCACTAAAGCTAAGTGCAGAACGTCTTGTTGTACTTTGGGTGGACTGACCCTTTAAAAAGCTCCACCCCCCCCCCCACCCTAACCACTTATTTGTGAGCCATATAAATGTCATAGACTGGCTCAGGAATCTGTATATCTGACAGCTGAGTGTGTTTGAGCGAGCCTGACTGCCTTTAATGCAGCATTTTCTTTGTCCCCAGAGCTCCTCTGAGCTACATATGCTGCATGGTGCATGTCATTGTGCCTGAAGGAGGAGGACAGTACAGTCAGCTGGCTCCATTTAGCCTCGCTGTTGTTTGGTCAGCCCGCTGTGCAACAATTACGCCTGCAGGTAATGTGTGTGTGAGAGAGAGAGAGAGGCAGAAAGACAAAAAAAGCCCAGGGTCACCTTAAAAACACAGCGAGGGCCGACTGTGCGTCAACACCTTCACATATTTCCCTTTAAGAGTGGATCATACCGGTATGAGCTTGTACAAAGGTATCAGATCGTTCACCTGCCTAAAAGTAGCAATGAAAAAAAAAAAATCTTGAAAGTTAAAACTCTGAAATTAGAGTTAAAATGTGCAGGTTTAAAGCTCTGTAACGCCTCCGATTGTGTTTTTATTGTCTCTTTTATTGTACTTTTATTCATTGTTTTATTATGGCATATTGACTAACGACTAACTGTATTAATTGTTTTCATGTTGTTGGATCTGAAAAACATTTTAAATGTTAAACAACTCATTATACAGCACGTCATCGTCATTATGTACTGTTTTACAATATTAATTTATAGTAAACGAGACTGTGGTGACACAGATATATCACACATCCTCTTGCTACATATTAGATCACAGCCATTAAATACCATTAAAATAAAGGTTATAATCTATAATCTGTCTGTTAATAGACAGCATGATGTCTTTTCATGGCTGGGCTCTTATCAGCTGCTCAACCCCCCCCGTCAAATCAATTTTACGTTTATTCGTCTCCATTAAATCGTCATGTTTAGGTAGCGTTGTGTCGATAAAGGACCGACCGGGGACTGCAGATGATTTGGTAATTGATAATATTGAGAATTTATGAAAGCAAACATCTCTGCCTCAACCGTTTAAAAGTTTGCAGCCAGATTTGTCGATACTTTTGTCTTGCTTGTTGGTACATTTATGGAACCTGCAGTGATTTTGCTCAGTTTCCTACGTTTTAGATGACTAACTCCGCCCAACACATCTCTCTCCATCAGTAGAAGGACCCTCCACTTCACTCTCCCCGTGAGTATGATTTTGCCCTTGTCTCCAAGCATACACATATACACACACACACACACACCCGCTCACATGCTCACCGTGCTCACCGTGCCCGTGTACTTTACAGAACTGAAAGCTTTTACCTTCACAGGGAAAAATAAAAATAAAAAAAAATCAATGTTGCCTCCACTTTAAACTATTCACAGTTGTACTGTTTCTCAGGGGGGGGCTGGAGGGTGAAATGTGTGTAACTGGTAGCTCAGTTACACACATTATGTTCGAGTTATCAATGCAACAGCCACTGCACGCCCGTTTATGCAGCATTCACCGATAAACATTATCAGCACGCTTGGTACTGCTTATTTCACTGACACAATACATGGGAGGTTATCTGTCTGGCTGAGCATACAGGAGGAAACGCTGCCTTATTCCAGCAGACGACGTGGCCTCCTCATCACCTGCTGATCTTTCCTTTACTACACCTTAACAAGAGCCATCTGCAAACAGCCACGGGCGAGATGAGAATTCATCTCTTGGTTTAATTTCAAAACGAGGGAGTTCGGTAATCCGTGAAGGTAAAATTGTGCTGGAAAAAAAAGGAGCTGCTGGCCAAGATGAAAAGGATTACAGAAGGATTACCTGTGTTCTGACTCGTGGATGGAGAATATGACTCCTGATGTGGAGGACTTCTGCTGGATGGAGGCCAAGAAGGTAAACTCACTTTTACTCCTGAACAGCTGCACCACTTTTTCTGTGATGTGTGCCGGGGCGTGAACTGCTCTCCCAACATCTGAGGGAATAGATGAAAATGGGAGAGAAATCATGAGATTGTTTAAAACGACTTTGCAATGTATTAAAATCAGCTAATCGCACATGGTGACACACAAAGTGACACCTTCTAGGCTTTGGAAATATATCGCATCAAACTGTTCTGTCTGTGTTCAGCCTGTGTTGCTGCCAACAGGTTTCATACACCAAGCTAGTGCATTTAAGTGATGCGTTTGTGTGCACTAAAGAGAACTAGTAAATCCAGCTTCTCCTGGTCAAAGCGCTTGCTCCATTTTATACTTTATAACCTCGACATCGAGGATATTTTCCGTATAATCCACCTTCAGTCTTCAGTTTTATAGTTTTCCTCATCATTTCTTTTTTAATTATGATGATGATGTTTCCAGAAACATTGTTTAATACATGGTACATAATAATAATAATAATATTGAACTTTTTACATTTCAAACTTTCAAAACATAAAACGCAGCTTAAAGTGCTTTGCAAGAAAATATAATAATAAAACAAAAATACATATTTAAAAACATGAAACGTTAAAACACAATAATAAAAAAAAAAATTCAAAAAAGAGTTAAAATCATAGAGGGATAAAAAAAAGATAGTAGGCTGTTAGGTAATAGAAATGACTGATAGCCGTAAAAGCAATTTTAAGATATTAAAACCATAAAACACTATCTTCTTTTTTTAATCAAATAAAGGTTGAATTAATTAAAAGCACGGCCATAAAAATGAGTTTTATGCTGCTTCTTGAAACTATCAACAGAGGTCGTTTGTCTAATATGTGGTTGGAAGTATGTTTTAAATCAGGGCTGCTATTTGGTGCAAATATACTAAACCAACCAAACAAAGAAAACAACAATACAAGAGTAATAACAATATTATAAATAATATAGTGAGTGCATTAGTAATATTGGTAATAAACCCTCATTGCTTTGGTTAGTACAGTATGGTCATTATTGCATCGTCACGGTGATATAAACGGCCAACTCAGCCTCTCTGCTGTCACTTCTCCCCTTTTTAAATCTGTAAATCTTCAAACCTGTTTTTAATGATGTGACGATGCTGTCACATTTCAAACCCGTCAGTCTGTTCAGACGGTCACATTCATTCAAAAAAATGATTATTTGTGATAAACAAACAAGAACGTCTCTGAGAAGCCTTTTTTTTTTACTTTCTGAAAAGCCACTTACACAAAGAGCAGCAGCTGAGGTTTAAATGGGATCTGAGTGCTTAATATAGTCAAGTTCACAGTTTTCACCACTATAATCGATACCAACAAATTGTAGTAATGAGTCCTGCTCCAGAGTGTTATTCCAGTACTTGAACTGTATTTCATCGACGGTGATTATCTGCACAACTCATCCCGAATGTTTTGTTCCCGCCACGAAGCAAAGACGGAGCATGTTTCAACTGGCTCAGACGCCGAGATTCAACACCACTATTTCTATTTATACACTAAAAGCAATAAAACACACATCATAATACCTGTCTGGTAGATCAACAACAACAAATCCTCCATATTTATGTGTATAATTTATATATATATACGCCGATGATCCCATTCTATTCTAATTTAACTTCCAGAAATTAAATCTCAGCAGACGTCTATCTACTCCGGAGGCTACGTGAACAAACAGTAGAAGTGGGACACATGTTTCGGGGCTCATCTGAAGACATGGCAGTGGTTGTGGATTTGCAGCCCCCACCCGCCCCCATCCACTTCCTGTAAAAACCACCTTCAGCCAGTAACTCAGGTGGGAACGAACCATCGTCAGCCTCAAACAGGTAGACTCATCAGACTGTGTACTTTCTTTCTGGGAAATTCAACCTGCCAAAGGCAATGATGGTGCACTAATACACCACCATCACTGAGTCCATTCTCACCTCCTCCATCACCACCTGGTACACTGCTGCTGCTGCTGCTGCTGCTGCTGCTGTCAAGGATAAAAGCAGACTGCAAAGAATCATCCACTGTGCTGAAAAGATGATGGGATGCAACCTGCCATCCCTCCAGGATTTGTGCACCTCCAGGACGGTGAAGCAAGCGGGAAAGATCATGGCCGACCTCTCCCACCCTGAACATGAACTCATCGAAATACTCTCCTCTGGCAAGAGGCTGAGGCTGAACAGTTTGATCACTGTGATCCTCCTACATGGTGCCTTACGTTAACACAACTGTATTATTTAGTATAAGTTATGCATGCTGCACACACTTCTGATAAATATGCTGTTCATTCATCCAATTCTTTTCCATTTAATATTTTTAATTCTAATTTTAATCTGCAGCTGCTCCTCTTACCAGAATATATTTCTATATTTTTATTTTTTATATTTTATATCTTACATTTTTTCATCTATTGTTAATTTTTCTTTTTATAATATTAAGACGTCTTAATTCTGTGTATAATTATATTTTGACTATATTTTAACTGCTACACACCTTAACAACAAATTCCTCAATATATATATATATATATATATAGAAAAAATAGGAAAAATAGATTAAATCATCCTAAAAAAAGATGTTATGACTTTCTTGTCAGGTCATCCAAGTCATCATATCAAAACTTCAAGCCCTGACGTCCACTTTCACTCATGCATTAATATTGAGCATGCAGCTGTCAATCAAAGTCAGTTATGACCCAGATGTGTTACTGAATCCTGACGGATCGTTTTAAAACTGTTTTTGTTTGCCATTTAAAATAACAGTATGATAAAAATACAGTTTACATTCTTAAATTACACTTTTTTATATTATCTGTTTGACAAATGCAGAAACTTTCCATCACACACCGTGCTTTAAATTTAATTCTCCAATGGAAACAACTACAAAATGGGATGGGAACAAACCCAAAGTCTCATGCTTGTAGACGTAAACAAACCCATTAACAGTGAGAGGAGGAAACAGGTAGAGCAGGAACATGAAGCTCAGTGTAGCAGGCAGCAGCCGGCTGTCGCCCCCCTCTCCCCCGTCTTCTCCATTTTACAGCTCATCACTTTAATCGGGAGCCCGGCGGGTCCTCCCCCAGCCGGGTTAAGTCGTACAGATGGCCTCTTTAACCGGCAGTGAGGAAGAGGAGCTCAGTCGGCGTCCAGCGAGACTTCACTCACCAAAGACACAGCCAGTGAAGTCTATGTGGACTTCTGTCTGGCCTGATATGGACAACTCATGTCAAAGTGTCGCAGCCAGATAAGCACATTACTGTACTATGCTCAAGTTTTGCCAAAAGTAGAGTTTTCTAGAGGTCCAGCGTCAACACAAGGAGGACCATCAGCATACAAAGCCTCCTGCAGGTTTGTGTTTCTGTGTGCAGGTGACTGCTATACTAACCGGCTGTTAATAAGGATTCAGTTGTCATCTAATCTAGAGGATAGCTTCAGATTCTTGATTCAAAGTGCTGCAAAATCGACTCGGGTTGTGACAATTCTCCAAATCGGTTCACAGTTTAGACCTCGTTTTTTTTTTTTTTTATGGACAAAAATAAAAAAAAGAAGGAAAAAAAATGGAGAAATTTGGAATATCAAACAAAACAAAAACAAAAACCAACAAAAACAAAATGCATTTGTTAATTTTTTGTCACAGCACTACTGGAAATTATGGGAATCAGCGGCAGAGACGTTCGCCAGCCAAACTTCTGGTTACTGCTAACTTTTTTTTGGGGATTGGGAAATGTTATCGGACCAAATGAGAGTGAAACGAGTCATTTCACAGGGGTTGTGTGAGTTTTTTGTGGCTTAGCAGCTAATCTCCATTTTTGGACTATACCCAGCCATTAAGCAGGGACAAGAAGCCCTTGACATGTGACAGGCATGAAGAAAATTATTAGAGCTGGAACTAACAATTATCTTTTCATTGTTGATTATTACTTCGAGTAAATGTTTAATCAGTAAAGTGTCCGATAAAAGTGAAAACTAGAGTGACCAAAAGTCAAAAAAGCTTGAAACATAACTATCAATAACCTCATGTAGACAAACTAATCTGTACACAGGTTTCTGGGCTCTGGGTCCAGAGAGCAACAACATTAAAGTTACAAGAAAAGATGAATAATACATCAAAGTTTCCTGATATCAGCTGTGACCAGTTAACTAAACACATGTCAGTACTTTCAAGATGACAAACTGGATATTAAAAAAAAAAACACGCTTTTCAGTGACCATGATAACTTTTTATCTGTGTGATCCGTTCATCAGGGAAGATGTTCCTGACAGGACACAGATCTTTAGATACGGAGGCCCTAAACATCCAAACAATTTATCCCAAGTAAACAACCGAGATTGTGTTCGCTGTGTGGGGAGTAAATTAAAGAAAGATGAGTTCAAATAGAAAACTGCCTGATTTAAAAGACATACTGAACCATAAAATATCACATTTGCATTGCATTTTGGCAAGCAATATTAAATATACATTATTTATCGCTGCTAAAACAGGTGCCAGTTTTTTCTTAAAATATTAGGATATAATATATTTCCTTAAATTTTGGTTGCTTCTGTATCGACAAATAAAGACAAAAAAAAAAAACAACAAAAAAACAATTATATCCTCTCTCAAATCAGCATATGAAGCGGTAGCTGCTATATTGCATGAATAACTGACAAAAGGAACATATACATGACCTTTTTTTAATTTCTCTACCATGTACCACGTTCATGGTCATTTTTCTTTCTTTCTTTCAGATCCTGCAAGACGCTCGCTAAGCTATCTTTATTTCCACACTTCCAGCCCTCTAGTCATCTGTACATCCACACATGAAGCTAGCCAGCCAGTCATCCATCCAGTACACAGCAGAGGTCCCAGAGGAGCTAGCCTGCTTTCAGCTGCTCAAGGCGGGTCTGCAGTGGAGAGCAGAAAGCAGAGAGAGAGAGAGCCTGGACTGCAAAGCAGCGGCCGGGCTGGAATTGAAGATAAAGGACTGAAGTTGGAAATGAAATACTGTGATGGATTTTGAAGGATGCAAGGTAATATTTAAAATAAAAAATAAGAAAACACTGTCAACAGGAAGCGCCGGTGCTACTTTACCTTCACTACAAATGAAGCCCTAAACAACCAACTGAATAAAGTAGTTCAGTTCTGTACAGTTGCTGCAACATGGCAAAGAATACTGAATACAGTTCTGGAAATGGTACAGAGTAGTGAACACTTAGCAGAAAAAAACAAAGGAGAAGCAGCGTTTGATGCACGTAAAGGAGAGTTTGAGTGCATGTCAAGCAGCCGAGCTCTCAGCAAGTCTCTCCAAAAGTTGACTTGGCTCGCATTTGAAGAGCTCCTTGGCTGCTGAAAAATTCATAAATCTGAATTGATGAAACATTGATGAGTCAGTTGAAGCTTTCCTTCCCTTTGCGAGTAGATAACCTGACTGTAAACTTAAGAAAAAAAATAAATAAAACCCTGTAGGTTCTATCTAGTAGGTGTGATGTCAACTATCTAATAAGACGGGTCACAGATAACATCCACCTCGAGTGGCCTCCGACACAACTGGCGGCTCTTTATCAGCAGCCGTCAGACTGAGTGCAGTTTGATTACAGTAAATAAGGATGAAACTCGGAGAAATAAAGCTCATCCATCTGTGGGGAGAGTCATCATCTGACACTTAAAGAACAATAACGCGGAGCCCCGGCGCAAAATCCTGTCAGAGGAGATATTAGATATTGGTTGGAGAAATGAACTTCATTATTGATTTCCTTCAGGGATGCTGACATTTGCATGTTGTATCTCCAACACACGCCAAACACACGCATGCACAGGAAATGCTGTGAAGCCAGTTGTTAGACTGTAAGTACGTATGCACGTTTGTTTGAACGTGCGGTATGAAATTAAATTAGTGCCCAAAGAAATGGCGCTTGAAACCGAAAGAATTTGAATTTGTCGAGCTCATATTGAGCTGTTGAATGACACGAAACTGTTATGTGGGGTAAATAAAAAAACGAACGTAAACAGGCGGAGAAGAGAGAAAAAAATTTAGAAAATTAAGATTAAAATTTGCAGTTTGAGGTCGAGTTTCATGCAATCGCTGTTCAGATCAAACACAAAGTTCGGACCGTTCATTCGTCTCAAACAGCCAAAATACACCACCTGTAAGATAGCAAGCGATGGACACACCTGCAGTACATTCATAAAGCCCCGTGATGAGCACGAATATTTCGCTCCTTAAAAATGTGTTTTTAAATTTCAGAGACTTAGTAATAAGTTCAAGACATTCGCATGTATGCTGCTCGACTACAGTCTCTGTGGGCTTTAAATCTCTCCCCGTAATGTGTGGATTTGCGTGTCTGTCAGTGCGTGTGCGTGTGTTTTGTTAACAACTCTCTAGGCTGAGATCTTTTCCATAATCTGCTCCACCCCCCACAGCTCTACACAA
This sequence comes from Pampus argenteus, assembly GCA_036937835.1. Taxonomy (NCBI): domain Eukaryota; kingdom Metazoa; phylum Chordata; class Actinopteri; order Scombriformes; family Stromateidae; genus Pampus; species Pampus argenteus. The sequence goes on from CM072862.1 coordinate 24,517,375, forward strand.
TCCTCCTCTGCTGTGGGCAGGTTTTAACACCACAGCTGGCAGTCTGCGCTTCAAACCACTCACGTTGTATATATATATACATATGTATATACACACAGCGTGTATCCACACATATATATATTCATATTTATAAAGACCACAAACCCACACAGGAGAAATAGGTAGAATTGAGATGTGAGCTAATTCAGTGGAGCGTTAAGCGCTTTGAGGTGCTGTATCAGTATCTGTCAGGCCTCCGGTAAGCCCACTGCTGGGAGTGTGGTTCACTCTAAAGGGACCGTGCAACTGTGCAGCCGGGACCCGCGTAGAGATCCAGGAGAGCCCGAACAGAAAGCCACCCCCTCCTCATCATAATTCAGCCAAGCTTAATTACCTCTTCACGTCCCACTCCGCCTGACGAACAGCCTGATCACTGGATCCGAGAGCGGGACGGATCCAGGCCGGCAGGCTCGCCAGCCAGCCAGCCAGCCAGCCAGCCAGCTTCCTGCCTGTCATCAGCACTGCTTACACAGCTATTCATCTCAATTAGATATACTCTGCATACTTGAAAGATCTGATGTCAGGATAAAGCTGGGGTATCCGTTTGGTACTGTCCCGCTTATATTTGTGATAAATCATCCCCTGAGAGCTCTCAAGTACCATGTCGTTAAGTGTCGAATAAAGCAACAAATCAGCAAATAACCTCATCATCACGCAGTCATGTTTATGCCAGACTCCTTAATCATTCTCTCACAGCCACAAGCCAAAGCCGCGTTGTTTACGTCTGCATGAGCCCTGCTGGTTTTTTAGGTTTTTTAAATCCTTGATAGGAGAGAAATATGGTGAGAATGGCAACGTCGGTGGAGCAAACAAGAGATGCAGTCTGGGCAGCCTGCAGAGCAAAGCTGAGAGATACGATCAGGACACGACATACAGGGAGGAGACACACTGAGAGATAAAACAGCCAAAGGTCACTCAAGGGCGCCCACAAAACATCTCTGTCACAGCTCAGTCGTGAACCAGCAATATGTTCACATGATGCAAAGGTGCGTTTGTATTGTTACTGAATTTCCATACTAAACACATTATTTATGCGGAAGTAAGATTCATAACTCACAAATACATCATCAGGCATCATGTAGGCAGCATATGGTAACCGGGTTGCTGCTGTCTGCATGACGACACAAACGATGACGATTCAGGAACACAAAGAGATCAAGAGTCAAAAAGGTAATTAGCATTGTTATATCGGATATGTACAGGAGAATAATTGGTGTTATTTTATTATATTATTCGCAACTGTACACTAAACTCTTGTCAGCTAAAAAGCAAAGCCAAGACAAACAACACAAAACAGCCTCCCTCCTTCTCTTATCTGAGCAAATGGGGCATCAATTCACACAGAGCCGAAGCTCATCAAGTACAGACGAGTGGAAATTCAAACGAGCTGCCGCCTGCAGAGCGATATCTCCATGTGTACCCTCAACATGTGTCAGCGGCAGATTATTCTCACGAGACTCGCTTTTTGCAGAGAGGAAGCCACCGAGTTTAGTGACTCCGACCGTGTTGGGGTTTATTATGAAGTCACAAACAATGAATTATTAAAAACAAATGGCGCCGCAGATGTTTCCCTTGTCTTCGTGACAAACGCCGTCGTCTCTCGAGCGCGGCGATGCGAGCTGAGCGTTAACACGAGCTTGAAAAATCTCTGTGGCCTTCCTCTTGTAAGAGTTTCCCCCTTCTCTGGAGGTAGTGTCACTATGATGCATTAGCAGCCCTCAGTCATTTGACAGTAGTAAAGTTAAAGATTTAGTGTTAATAAACTGCTGGCATGAGGCTGGCGGGTTCTACTCATCCCGTTCATAGTGACTTTATTATGCTTCATTTAGGAAGGGTTAATTTTATGATGTGAGGCGGGTCGTAAAATAAAAAACGATTAATCCATCAGTCGATTGTTTTCATGTGTCGTTTGACTTTATTGTCATTTTAAACATCTATTTAATTGAATTAAATCTCATCTTATGTCACTGTAAATTGAATAACTCCGAGTTATCTCAGGTTATGTTGTAACGGGCATTTTAGCAGCACGACTGAATGAAGCCTCCGCTGTTTCCTTTAAAGCTGCTCTCGCTCTGTGTTGCATCAGAGACCAGAACTGTGAGACATGAAACGCAGCAGCAGCAGCAGCATCTCTAACTGCATTTTGTTATGCGTCTCTCTCTCCTCTAACCCTGACTAAAACAAAATGACGGCTCGTCTTGTGATGCGGTCGACTCTCACATTATTATTTTTATTTTTTTTATATTTTTTAATCCAGCATCCTTTGATCCTTCGCTGGAGAGTTTTTTTGTGTTTGCACCTTCGTGAGTGCTTTAAACACTGTGACAGGTGCAGTACGATACTCGTTGCTGTTACACAACCATATTATAAAATCTGTATCTGAAATGCTAGAAAACAGCTTTCTGTTTACATTAAATGAAATAAAATATATAATATGATACACTTTAATATGTGCGTTGTTGCCAGATAACAGTAATATTCTTCCTTTAGTTCAAAAACAAAATATTCTATGAATATCAACTAATTGAATGGATTTCGGACGAAATTCAATTTCCTCGACCCGCGTGACATTTTGGTTTGTTCAGCATTTGTTTTGCATATGATGTTTCCAGTAAAATGACACATGAATGCAAACTACCCTGAAACCCGTAGATGTAATACTGGAAGCTAACTGGTTGAGAGCAGCTCATCGAATGAAGCAAACCTGCTGAGCAAAGACTTTTCCAGAGGCTGGCCTGACTGCCGACTACCTGCAGATAAGGATGTGCAGAGGTGGAGGAGGCACTGAAATGCTTTGTAAAAGAGGCGATAAGACAAACAAGCATAATGATGCTCTGACTTCTACCTGGTGAATCAGAAATGAATGGATCTGAAGTACCTCGTGTTTCCAAAGGTGAAGCAGAATATGAGAACATTTCCTCAAAAGCGAAAAGCAAAAAATGAAAAAGAAGTTTATTTTTATCTATATTTTATCAAATTTATGAACATTTGGAACATATAGAGACATAAGATTATGCAGGAGAAGTAGCTTGGACAGTTTTTATGGATATATATGTTTTGCTTTTCCTCTATTGTACAAATTGGTCACCATTGGCATTCATTAAAACAGTGATATACAGCAGACACTACTACCATCCACCTAATGAATGTACGCCAACTATTTACTCTTGTTCAGCCTCCTAAAGGGAAAAAAAATCTCTCTATCTCACCCTTTTCCATACATTTACCCTGAAAACTAAGGATGATACCATGAATTTCGCGGATACCCAGGTGCTTAAAAGGATGTCGCATTAGGCTGACAACGTCTCACAAATCCATACCTGTGAACCTCGGAGTGATGGATGCTGAGAGACGTGTGAGCACCTCCCCTCTGTCTGAAATTGTTTAATAAAACCAAGTAATGGTGAAACTTTCTCAATCCCCCCAAAGGCATGTGAAGTTTAATTTGCACTTCCGACATGAAAATCAGCAAGACTGTTCTGGCAGGGTGTTCAAATAGCGATAGCGACCAATATGTTCAGCGTTTGCTCCGGCGTGATACAGGCTTCAGTTTGAGTTTAAAAGCTGTCAGTGACACCTTTTGCCTTGATGCTGCCAAGGTTGCATTTTTGGGATACGGCAAATTACCAGCATCGCACAACCGTGATGGTGTTGTCTCGGAAACCAGGCTGTTGGTGACGACAGTAAATCCATCAAGTACCGTGGGAGATGAGCCCGATGCTGCTAATGTTAACGTTTGTTATGGTTAAAATTAGAGTCAGGGAGACTAGGAGATTTATATACATTTACATTTTACATAATTTATCATCAGATCATCAGAAACAGACTTTATATGATGCCTCAGAGAGAAGGGCGTCTCGCTTCTCTAAAAATATATTTTCTTGTTTCCTCTCGCGTTGCGTCTACAGTGGAAGGTGAGATAAAACGAGGGAAATAAGGACGCAACCTATAGATATTAGCTCTACAGTGTTGGCGTTGTATTCTGGTCTATAAGGATGGAGGGTAGAGATCATGAAGCCTTTTTAAGGTAAATGTGTGATTTGGGATATAGGGTTACCATTTATACTCTTATACATCTCAGGCAGATCAGATAGCTTTTAGATTTTAAAGGAACCAAAATGTAAATGTGTGCAAATGTGTAAGACGCATTAACGATCGCCGAAGCCGCCTCAGAGAACGTTTAAGATGGATTAAAAAAAAGCTGTGAACACATCTGTGTCACGCCTATGTATATATATGTATATGTATATATGTATTTATGTATGTATGCATGTTTAGTCCTTCCAAGTGTGACTATCAAGTGTAAATGTGTAAATACCTTCTCTCAGACTCTGTACCTGTGATAATGATGACGTACCGATGATACGATCTATCCATGCGATTCTTAGACTGGTTATAGCTAACTAGCTAAACTCTTGTTGATGAAGTGCACATGTTATACGTCTATTTTTTTCATATTTTGGTTTTTGGTCTTAATTTCACCCATTATGTTTTGTTTTTTTAGCATCGGTGCTGCATAACATAACATAACATACATTATACGGCGTCCATGTGGCAACCAAAGCTAGCTGGATGCTATGATGCTAATCTAGCATGAAAAATGTTTCCTTTTCCTTCGTTTGTCGTTTCATTTCATCGCGATGAACGTTTCGGCTGCTGACGTATAATGAATTTCCTGCACCGTGTCCAAGTGGTGCAAAAATGTCATAAACTGTAATTAGTCGTAACGGACCAAATTCCAATTCCAATCTGTGATAGGTTATAAAGCCACCGGAGTGAAAGTGAATGCAATTACAGTGAGACTGCGATACGATCAAAACAAAGACAATGGCTTCAGGCAGGACAAAGCAGGGCTAATTATATCAGGCTTCAGATGGAGATAGGAAGGTGCTGAAGGCTTGTTCTTCCACCGTCCGTGAACAGTTTGAAACGGCGATAAATAGACACAGTTTAATTGCTCCGCACCGAGGTTACTGTGCCACTTTCCAGTCACGCAGCCGTGGATTGAAAGATGAGCACGTTACATTGCAGAAGACATTTGTCTGTGTGTGTGTGATAATGAGCCAGACTTTGGAAAGAGCTTTAAGTGTATGATAACACACCGCTGCAACTATAAAATCCAGACAGTCACACTGTTCATAAGAGAGAAAAAAAAAGAAAAAGAAAATGAGATCTTAGTAAAAATATAAACAAAACAGCACAGCTTGCTGCTGTTGTACTTCTAAAAATAGAAGAGATGAATCGGTAATAGAGCTTGCAATCTAGCTTTCTTCTGTGCAGTGATCTCTGTACGGGAGATGCAATATGTGGTGTTATTATTAAAGCTGTGACTATGTGTGTGTGTGTGTGGGGAGGATGTGTGTGTGTGTGTGTGGGTTAAATAAATATAAAAGTGAGAGATAAGTTAAGTAAGAAAACTATTTTTCTAAGCTACATGCTGCGTATACACTGATGCTTCACTATTAATAATCTAATGACGTCATACTTTTACTGGTGATAACTACTCAGATACATATTGCATTTTAATGCCAGGTGTAAAAGCAGTATATATGTTGTTATTTCTCATAGTTCATACATCCACACATAGAATAAAAACCCCAACAGATGGTATGTGATGGTACAGGTTGCACAGTTTGGATCCAAAACTACAGAGCACAGCTTTACTGTGGAGCTTTAGTGCCAGAAATAGATCCTTTACAGTAAAACCTCACTATTGATCCTGGTCCCAGGAGATCAGGATGCTCCCATCCAATTATATGGATTTTTCGGTGTGCCGGATGAAATGATGTTTCCCACATCCAACTGAAGGCACTTGTGTCTGGCCATTGTTCATCCAAACTGCCTTTAATTTGACAACAGGGGGGCAATAGAGACACATCTGTCCCTTTAAAAGATATCGCCCTCATGTACGATGAATAATTCAGATGGAATAATTCCGCAGAGGTTCCTGTGAGGTGGGACCAATGTCTCGCCTCCTCCAGCAGTAGGACAGCCAGGAAGCTCATACATAAAAGATGAAAGGTTTGATAGTCTCCATTGGATTTCAGCGGCTTGGTTTGTGCCGTCGTAGACTTTAGAGTCATAGCCTGGCTTAGCTGCTCGCAGCCTGTGAACTGCCCACTGTCTCCCGGGCTTGCCTGCATGGGGCTTTCTCTGTAATATCTGTGCCATATGCAACCTGGCTCTGCTCTGCAGTCAGAGGAGAGGGTGGGGGGGGGGGTATAAATAGCAACAACATGGATGCAGGAGAGAATGAGACCTCACTAAAATGCCAATTCTCTACTAACCTGCAGGATTGGCACAGGGAGATAATAGATGGATGTTTATCAAGATGCTACCGTCTACTTCTCCTACTTAAACCGTGTACAGTCTAATTTCACATTGCAGCATCTGTAATTGTGAGTTATATTTGGGGGTTTTTTTATTTATTATTTTTTATTTACCATTTTCCTTTTGCAATTCTCTTACACGCAGCTTAGTCTCATCTCCACCGTGAGAGAACAGACAGATCCGTTTGAGTGCAGCCAAACCTTCTACCAGCCTGACACAAACATGATAACATTTCACCAGAACACATCAAGGATTGGTGTATTTTGTCTTTCTAAAGCAGGAGTAACATGCACGCCGCTGATATGCTCAGAAGAAAAGAAACCTGTGATGAGACGTGGTCTTCATCAGCCAGCCTTGTTAACCTTCTACCCTCCTCAGCTACCCAAGGGTCTGAAATACTAAAAAAAAAAAAAGACATGAAGGCCAAACCTTTTAGTTCAAGGCATTTGTCAAGGAACTCTATCTGTAAAGAGACAGATATAACTAGCCATCAACTCAATCATATACTCCATTGCTGCTGCAGTGTTGATGAATTCAAATCCCTGTTGGTAGCAAAAAAAAGGGCCAATGAGTGTTTTCAATTGATTCATCTCCAGGTTGATAAAACAGAACTTTGTGTCATATAGTAGTAAAAGAGATGCAACACAATCAGCCAAAAGTTTATGCATTTAACTTCCAGGTTTGATTTTCTGGCATTTTAAAGTTGCAGCTCGTACATTTTGCAGCTTTGCTAACTGTGGCGGCTAGCGGGCGGCTGAATGAAGACCGTTAAGGTGACAAAGATAGTGATGTGTCCACCTATTGAGTATAGATGGATGGATGGATAGATAGATAGATAGATAGATAGATAGATAGATAGATAGATAGATAGATAGATGGATGGATGGATGGATGGATGGATGGATGGATGGATGGATGGATGGATGGATGGATGGATGGATGGATAGATAGATAGATAGATAGATAGATAGATAGATAGATAGATAGATAGATAGATAGATAGATAGATAGATAGATAGATAGATAGATAGATAGATAGATAGATAGATAGATAGATACTTTATTAATCCCCAAAACTGGGAAATTCGTATGCACTATAGCGTATTTGTTGTTTTGTTTTGTTGTGATTTTTGTGAATTATATCTCGTTTGATTGCTGGGTAATTAAAAGGGAGGCGATGCAGACGTGCTACATGATGATTGTAAACATGAATTTAATAAAATAAAATAAAAATACTATAGATACAGCAAGAAAACACTTTTATATCCTGACTCATAGATATTTGAGATGTGCTGGACTAAAAACAACAATCTGCTTAAAATGACCTTTTTGTTGTGCAAATGTACAACTTCTCATCTGTAGTTTATTTATTTTTAATCATAATCATAATGTGGCCACCTTGTCCAATCACAATCCATCACCACTAATCTAACTATGAGATGTCTACCATATTTCATCCAAGCCTCGGTGCAACGTCATGCTAGAGACGAATTTACTAGCCAATTATTAATAAATCAACCAGAATGATGATACACACAGCATTTAGTGAGATAATATCATATCAGAGTTGTATCAGACTTCCTTTTATTCAGTTTCAATTCAACCTTGAAAACTTCAGGGAATCATTTTTTCCCATCTGCAATTAGATCTTCATAATTACAATAGTTGCAGTATTTAGTCTAGTCTCAAGTATTCTTACACGGATCTTTTATCATCTGTGTGTTTCTTTTCGTCAAAGAAAAGAGCACCAAACCCAAATTGCTGTTTGAAGCGGTGAGAACCTGTTGCATTTACTTCTAAATGTGCAAGTGGAGAGAGTGATAGTGGTCCCCTGTGAGAGTTGCCTCTTATGTAAAACCCAACATGGTCTCAGGTATACTGTATTTATACTCCTGCAGTGTGATTCCTCTTCTATATTTTCGTCTTTGTGCTTTCTATAAGTGCAAATTAAAGGACCTGCAGCAAACATTGATATTTACTGTTGATGTAAAAAATGTTAAAGGGAACATATCATGCACATTTCCAGGTCTATATTTATTTTATTCTGGAATATATTTGCATGATTTACAGTTCAAAAAACGTATTTATCTTATCCTGGTCCTTTATGCCGCCCCTCAGTGCAGCCTCTGTCTGAAACAGGCCGTTTTAGCTACTGTCTCTTTAAGATCCGCCTCCTGTTCTGATTGGTTAGTTTCTGTAAGATACGTAAACAAACTATAGTCATCGATTTTTCACGTCTTTTTCACGTTCTTTACTCAAAATATAACCGTCCCAAACCCATCAATATATGTTCAAGTTTGCATCCAATCAGAAACATGCAAACAGACAACATTTAGCCAAACCCATATAGCTTTTTCTTTATGCCATAGAGCTCCACTGTTATTCAAACATAATATAAAAAATACAATAATGAGACACACCATTGCACTGACATGTTCCTTTATTACCATAAACCTGGGCATAATTTCACTTAATTCCCCCAAAAAACACCCTATTTACGCACGTTTAAGTAACATTTGCTATAATCTCAAGACATAGTTGGTTTTGGTCTTTTCATGGGATTTCTTGACAATAACTAATATATAGTATTTATAAATATAGTGTCATGTTTTCTCAGGATTTTCTCGTTGAAACATTAAAGACATTTTCTATTTATTTGGCCAATGTTCCTGCAGTTTTGATTTAGATGATTTTTCCTCTTTGTTATAAAAAAATAAATAAAAACTATCGGTGTTGGTAATTATGAGTCAGAGTGGTTCCATTATTTTGTCTGCCCCCTCTGGTCCTGGTTTGTGGCGTGTAAGCGTGTAGCGTGTAGCGTGTAGCGTGTGGTAGAACAGCACACGGTTACAACTCGTTTTCTGCTGTTAAAAGTGTTTGCTGCATTCTGAGCTGCTTCTTTGAGAGACAGTCAATTTTTTTCTTTCTTTTCAACTGTGAGTAACTGCAGAAATTGAGTGATTTCAAAATTGCCAATTTTTATCTGTTCATAACCTATTTCAGCGTTCACAACAATAAATAAATAAATAAATATATATATATTTTCCTTACAATGCACAGTATTCTACAACAGCTACATGTGAACCGATCCATAAAAAGGGACGCTGGGTAGGAGACCTCTGTGATGACCTCTGTATTACTACTCTGCCCTGTGTTGCGTAGTGGTGAATCTAAAATGCTCCACGAGTTCGAACCTTCAATTTATCACTCGATCTACAGCCGAGGAGAGTTAAAGTAAAGAAGTTCTGAACTTTCCTGCTATTTTTCCAGGTTAAAGTTTCACTAATGTAAACCTTGTCGATTCACAATTTAGGAAAACAGGTCTCAGAATTGGAAACCGATGTCACACCATATTTGACGAGGATTCGTTCAGCGGAACCAGAACGGTTTTGATTGTCCCTGAAGGCCACCTTTGATTTGCTAGACGACCTTTAATTTTTTGTTTAACTCCCGTGTTCATTCACTCAATCAACATTACGAATCAATAAGTTGATTCATGCAAAGCAACTACAGGAATTGTATTAGAGAGCAACCATCTGCTAACTTTGGACATTTTTCAGCAGTTTCTTGTTTGCGGGTCAGTTTATATGTTTCGAGAGAGGAACGCTAAAAGAGAAGCGGCCACAATCAGGTGGTAACAGGTGACAAGTGCTTATTGCATGAACAACAAACCCCTTAAACACACCATCAAGTTGAGCAATGCCTTTTATATCCCGATGCCAAGCTGTGTGCACCATACTGCACCACATGCTCTAATAACAGTAGTACGACACACTGCAGTTGTTTCCAGCCACATGGAAAATACAGGAATCATATTGTTCAATAAGACTTTACACCACAGACCAGGAGTTAACTGACAAAACCAGTAGTTAACATGAATAAAAACATTAGCTGTAGCTCTTTATTGGACAGAGATGTTCCAGTGTGTATTTCTGCTTTAAATGAGGCTGGAAAGAAGTTTTGTTTCGAATCGACAGGAGGGTCGATTAAACGTTAATTAAGGACTCTTTCAGTCCTAAAAACCAGACTGCAGAGTTGTTATGTTAAGGATAATTAGCCTAAGAGGCTGATAGGAGGCGTGTTTATAGATCTCAGGGATGGGAATATACGGATCAAGGCTGCATCTGTTGTTACCATTTAACTGTTTAACATTAATGATTTAGAGTCAATGTAGAGAAGAGGGATCTATAGTGAGCAGATAGCTGGTAGCAGATCGCTCACGAACACGGATAAATAAATAAACGACTATTACAAGTGTTGCTTGTACGAGAAGATTTTGCTCGTAAGGTTTTGCGTCGTTTTCGTTTTCAGTAAGTCGTTCTGTCATCTCGGCTCATCTCGACATAGTCAGACGTTGTTGCTCAAAGAGTTTCTCTCGTTTTTAGGTCAGTCCAGAACAAAAATAAAAAATAAATAACTAAATTCAATATGAAAAGGATCCAAAGACACCAAAATGCAGTTGACCTGAACGGATCCAAATAGCCTGACAGATGCACCATTATCTGCATATGCTGTATGTTGGCCGATAAGTCAAACAAACACAGTCAGTTCTTTAGATACTTTATAAAATGCCATATTTCCAATAACTAAGATTTTTTTTGTTTTTTAATCCGTATGATGAAAAGAAGCTGTATAATTGAAGTGCCAGCATCTGTTTGAAGTTGTTAGGATATTTCACTTGGAATCACCAGGCCAACAGACCCGACATATTTATATATATATATATATAGTTATATATATATATATACACAAGGGGATACTGAAATATAAACTAATAATTACCATTAGAGGGATTTTTAAATCTAAATCAACAGTGAGACAGAAGGGGGTCTGAGTAATGAGGTTGACAATCTGGGTTCCAATTTAGGATGAGAAACTAGGTCAGCCTCTCGTCTGGACAAACTAACTTTATTCAATACATGAGAGAAACTCTTAACAATGTAAGCAATACTGTTGATGAGAAATATATATGCATATATATATATATGCAAATATCAATTAGCTGAACTTTGTTTCCCTGTTACAAGCGCACACAGCCTTTTTTATTAGCCTTTCCTTCTTCTTTTCACTGCAAGGTCATCAGATCACACATACAAGGACGTTTTAGTGAAGGCGGCCTTTCTTATAAAGGCTGAATAGAGGTGTTGAGGTGTATTTCTTCAAAGCATTTGCTATTTTTGAATCACTGGCTAAACTGGGAGATTTAAAGAGACTGGTCCCAGTGTCTACTGACGCCATCCCATCGATACGATATATCCCTCCACTCCTGCACGGCTCCTACTACATTTAACCAGGGATTGTTTCTTGTTGTAACATATTACAACCACAAACCCGGTAGTTGCTCCAACTTGAACTGAATGCAGTTGCTCTCTAAAAGCCATCTGGGTTACAGGGCCATGAAAGCAGTGCAAGAGTGGGCGTTGTGTTAAATAGGTCACAACACAAGCATCCTCTCCAACACTCGCAGGTCCAGTTTTCCCTTCTGGATTAGCCACCTGTTTCCCCCACACTATCTGCTGCACTGGATGAAGCTCGTTGACCCCGGGAGCTTGGAAACTGTAGAGAGAGAGCAGCTTGGAGTGTCTATGTGTGTGTGTGTTTGTGTGTGTGTGTCAAGTATAAAGTGAGGTTGTGTATCCCGTGTGGTCGCCAGCTCCACTTCGGCAGAGTTGGCCAAGGCGCCCTGGCTTTCATTCATACAGAGCCAGCAGCACGCCGAGCCAAGCACTTTAGAAAATAGACCCACAAACACGTTAACACACACACACACACACACACAAACACACACAACACGCTACCACTCCGCCGATATGCATCTCACTGCCCGATGCTGCGTATATTAGACTCAAGCTACTGGTGTTTGTTGTACCCCATTTTTCTCCCCCCCAAAAAAAATATCTTTCTGTTGCATCATTCAAACTATGACGGGACAATAAAAGCATCCGATGGAAACATGAAATAAAACACCTATAATATATAATAAAGTTTTAACTATGGTAATAACCCTTTTAACTGAACCCAACCAGGTAAACAAAATCCAACTCGTTCTCTCTCGATCAATCCTCCAGATGGTTCCCGCTCTCTCTTCTCTCTCTCTGTGTGTGTGTGAGTGTGTGTGTGTGTGTGTGTGTGTGAATCCTCCTCCTCTTTCTTTTGTTTCCTTTCTACTCTCTAACAATTCAACCTCTGCTTAAAGCTGAGGGCACTACAGGAAGAAGAAGGAAGGAGCTGTGCCAAATACTGCGAGCCTCTTTTCAGAGTGCAGGGATGCAAAGTGAGCAAAGCAAACCAACCTCAACAATTAACCATAACGGTTTGTTTTCCACATCACTGCTATAATCCCATTTTAATTAATGACATTTTCTATAATTATGAGATCATCGAGTCTGACTTTCTTTACATTTGAGGCTCTAAACATCCTGTCTACATGCCGTGTGCCCCTCAGGGTCCTCAATGTAACATACCTGATAGATATCCTATTAACCACTGGTTGTTGGGGTTTACTCAACACTAGATATCATTGAAATCCTGACACAGACAGCGCAGCTCAAGTGTGTCCAGAAAGAGCAGAAGCTGCCTGGGACCAAATTTAATGTGGAGTTAATTATGAGAGGATGATCCCTGGGGTGCTCTGTCTCAGCATCCCCGCCTGTGAGATACTGTGAGACCAAAAGGTGTGGCACTGCGTGGCTTTGCTCACACTAACTAATGAAACAAAGAGCATATGTGTGTCTCTGTGTGTGTGTCTGTGTGTGTGTGGAGCCGTGAAACAGAAGACAAAGACATTTCTGAACTTGAGCAGCGCGACTAATGAGGATGGAAAATTGTCAAGACTGCGTGTGTCTTACCTCGAAAAAGAAACGCTTTGCTGCTGTTGTGAAGCCCTGCCACCTGGGTTATTCCATAGGTGGCATTAGCCAGGTCAAGTTCATTGATGATATCAATCTGGTATTCTTGATCTGACCCGAAAGCCAAAGCTGCTGAAGAGAAATGAAGGTTAGATGGATGTGAAGCTGTGGGTTCACATCTGGATGAGGTGGAGGAGACTGATGTATGAGGAGACAAAACTCAGATCCACAGTTTTTATTAAAAAAAAAAAAAAAAAAAAAAAAAAAAGGCTGGTTGTGATGAAGAAAGTCATGAGATTAATAAAAAATAAAAAAAAACACTAAAACGCACCGTGTCTGCTGGCAGCCAACACCTGTGTTCTCCAGAGGTGCGCAGACTTTAAGGCTTTAAGGTAAAAGGTGTCATCTATATGTTTTATATGTCTTATCTGCATCCAGTTATAATTAATCTTTTTTTTTAAATGCAGTTTAAAACATCTGACATGTCTGAAAGATGCAAACTGAAGAGCGTAAAATAAAAAAAATAATAAAAAAAATATTAAGAAGCTTGTGTCGCGCGCAACAAAATTCCGTGAGTGCCAAAAAACGTCTCGTGCACTTACCTGGTTTGGTAAAAAAGAAAAGAGATAATAAAGCCACGTAAATATCCATTTGTGTTGGAGTTGCGCTGTAAAGAGTCCACAGCTCGCGATAATAAAAAATAAAATAAACCCCACGATAACCCACTCAGGTCCGTCTGGCGTTGTGCGCCTCTCTCACCTCGCACCGATGTAGAGGAACTGAGGAACAGTCCACATCACACGAGCAGGGGGGGGTTCCCACGACGCAGAAAACACGTCGCTTTACAACGTGGGGATGCGATGAATCCACGGCTGCTGTCATTAACACGCACTCTCATCCTCTTTATGCGCAACGTGGATGAAACAGAGCCGCAGAGGGACAATATGAGCATGTTTCAGCCATCAGTCTGGTCAATGTCCCCCCCCTGCTCTGTTCACGGAAAAGAAACTTCCAGTTTTTTGGAAGGTGAGAAAAAAGGGATTTTCGAAGAAAAGTCGGTGAGAGGTGGATGTGAGGAGATTCAGTGTAATAGAGAGGAAGACTCATCACTCATCACAGCAGAGATTATTCAACCAACGACGAGCACTTAAATGAAGCAGGTTCAGATTTCATTCACTGTATGAAGATGCTGCAGCCAGCAGGGTTAAGTTTTTATCTTTAATCCTAGTCCTGTGTTACACAGCATCCCCCATCACCTTCTCCCCCATCACCTTCTCCCACTCCTGAATCGACCTCTCCTCCTCCCACCTCCTCCTTTCCTTTCCTCGGAGACTCCCTGCTGCTCCTCTTTCCTCAGGGGCCTGTCCTTATTGAGAACCATTAATCATACCTTTCTCCTGCCTCCTTTCTAAATTGTGTACACTGTCAGCTTGTTTGAGTTACCTGCATCAACACAAACTAGTGAAGGGGGGTGGGGGAGGGGGGGGGGGGGGGACAGCAGCAGTCTGTTTTAGTCATTATGGCAGTTACACAGTGTGCCACCGCCTGCTCCGCCTGTGCAAGTGTGTTTTCTACACCAGTGATGGTTTAAGATGCAGGTCACTGATCCACTCTCTCAAATTAAACTGCAAATAACAGCAGCATCCGCAAGAATATCCACAGATCCACCGCTGAAATAACGTGTTGCAGAGCAGTGATGAGAGAAAAAAAAGAGAGGAAAGGAGGATTTAGATTGTTTTTGGAGGTTTATGAGCATTTTAATAATTAAAAGAGACAATTAAGATGCTCAAATTTTGATTTTTCCTCATAAATATCAAAATAATGTTGCAGATGTGCATATTTCAGGTGACAGGGTGTGTTTCCACGGATATCTGGAGGTCTTTTAACCGACAAATCAGTGCTCCCTGTGCTACTAAATGCACTGATTGGAAACTCATACAGTACGCCGCCTGCATCAGGGATGTACCGAACTTAAAGTGAACAAACAGTGAGAGAGCGACAGAGAGAAAGCCTGACAGGCAAGCGATATGAATGTCAACAGGATTAGCTCGATAATTTACTCCCATTCTCCAGATTTGCAGGACTGCAGCGTGGCTCCAGCTGCTTTCAATCTGCGCCTGTCAACACATCACAACGCCGCCCATCGTTTCGACAATCATCCACCCGGATGATCATATCGACCCTAGCTTCTTTCAAGAAACAGACAAACGGGATACCCAATTGCGTACAAATAAAAGTGACCTCAACACTGGGAAAAAAAACTCGTTTGCGACGAGTTTCTGAGCTCATGGTGGAGTCAACATGGTCATTGTTGTGTTGTAAACAACATGCAGCAGTGCTTCTATTTTACATGATGGATCTCATTATGTCCCCCATGTTCATCCTTAATATGTTTTGTGCCTAAATTATGTTTTTTATTATAGATATAGCGTCTGCAATCAGATATCTTTAGGAATCAAGAGCTTTCAGTTCTTAACTCCTGATCCTGACACTTTTTTTTGTGAGCAAATGTACTTTGAGAACACGTTGGACACCCATATATCAAATATAACAACACAATCCTGCCTCATATGAGCTTATAAAATGACTCACACGGTTGTTCTTTGCAGAAACAGCCGGATGATCCCGTAAAACATCTGCATAAAACTGTTGACTCGGCGATTTTCACACATCTGCTGTATGTGTTGAAAATGGCAGCAGGTTTTAATCCTCCTACATTCATCTTCTGTTGGAAAACTTTTGACTTGAGCCATTGCTTTAAAATGATGTGTATGGTAATATCACATAGACACGTGTATATGTTTTGCTGATTGTTCCAACACTGCGTTGAAGATATTTATGTTTATGATGTTTATGAGGCACTAATTGCAGCCTAAAGATGCCAAATTTACAACGGTTGTATATCGTTCTATAAAATGTAGGTCTAAATTATCTCTGAGTTTCCTCCGAATTCAGCTAAACTTAAATGTAATGTTTGCAAATATATGTACACATAATACAGTATGACAAATAAATAATATCTCAATACAACACAATTAGCAAAGAAACACTAGAAAAAAAAAAGCCCAGAACAATTTAATCATCTCGCAAGGTATATTAAACTGCTGGTAACCATAGCAACAGTATTTCTGCTTTGTGTTACGTTACCTGTTCAATTTCACTGGCTTTTTTTTTTCTTTACAACTCTGTGGTGTTTGTCATTGAATGCACCACAAGATTAATTAAAGTGGCTATAATTGATTTTTTTTTTTATAATAATAACAATCTATCACATGACGTGTAATGTCAGCATCGTGTCTTTTCAGCTGCTGTAGTGACATCTACAAAAGACACATGAAATAATGCAAATATAGCAGAGCACACGTCATGAATATACAACAATATATTAAATAAAAACATGATAGTTAATTCATTATTAGCAATAAGCTTATTTTCACACGATCAGTTTAATTGATTATAACTAATTTATACCACTGACACACTCCAGGTGCTACACACCTCCACCTTATGAGGGTTAGCCTATCACGACACCCCGTCATGCAATATGAAAACCACGGTGGAAATTAACACAAAGAGGAAGTGAAATTAGAGAGCGAACATGTTTCCGACTGCGTCCGTTATCAGTTGTTAAAATCTCCTCGAATATGTTAATGCAGCCGTGACAGAGATGTATGATCTGAACAAAGACTAAGCTTTTGATGAGCAGGTGGTTGTTTAAACGAAGGTCTGAATATTACAACCCGGGGAATGGATCCATGCAGTCCTGCTGTGTCTGCTGAAAGCCCCGTTATTATCCATTAATCACAGTGTTAAAGTGCTCACCATGTTTTAAACCCCTCCAGTAGCCCCGTCGGATGTGGAGACATGCGTGCCACCAGGTTTAGGGGTCACACTTCTTCTTTATGGGTCTCTGCTGTCGTACATCAACCGTTCTGCTAAACGAGGCTGCATGCAGCTTGACGGCCAGTCACCTTGACCCCTTTTTTTATACTTGTCATCTGACGGCAAACAACGAATATGTGTGAGTGACAACAGCTGTGTTGCAGCTAGATGTTAAAATTAGTGATCATAGAGAAGAAAATAATAATGTTTTATACTTGGCTGATTTGTATTTTCCCTGTTGGCCACCTTATAATTATACGACTGGACGTTGTGGTGTGTAGTGGAAAACATGGCGCTTTGGGGAAAAACCACATGAACACAGAGCGAGAACACAAAAGCCCCTGATATCCTTGGAGAACCACAACCTTCTTGCTATTGAATAAAGCAGTGGTAACAAGCCTTTTATTCAATCTAGAGTCTTTTTTTAAAGCTCTGTGCTTTCAGTGATGGAAAATGTCGGTTTAGTCTGGATTGAGAGCTAGAGAACAGAAGATGGTGGTGATTTAGTGGATTGTTGTCTCGTTGTGTGACTTTCCACTCATACCGAACCGGGTTTTATCCTTAGAAGGACCAAAGGATGGTTGTCAGTTCACAACCTGGCTGCGTTTGTTGTCCCTCTGAAGTGGTTAAAACTGCAGGGTGGAGGTGAAGCTTCAGGTAAGCAGTGAGTGATGGAGAGTTTTAGGTTTTTTTTGTCGGGCTTTAATAGGTCGAGAAGGTTTTCGTCTTCACTATCAACCAGGGGCAACTCCAGAGGGACACCTTAATGGCACTCATGGGAATCAGTGCTTTAACTTTGTTTTGTCAGCCTCAGTTGGAGTCTCGTTGACTGTCAGTTCTCGGGAACATGATTAATGTGTTTCTCAGAGATATTTGCAAAAAAAGGAGAAGAAGAAAAAAAAAAGGTGTTGAAAGCTATTCAATGTGATAACATTTGAGCTGCAACTGTTGCACAAAAATCATCTTTGGACCTATGTGTATTTTCTAGTGTACCGCCATAATTTAGAAAAAGAAACATGTTTTCACTATAACGTTGTGTGAAAGAAGAATAAGTTATGGATTAGACTCGTTAATTGCTCACAAATACGGTGGCCCTGAGAGGCAATTATTGGGTCACACATAAAAAAAACTCTCACTTCTTGCCGTGATGGGTGTGAATTGTCCCTGGAAGTTTGGTGGTTTGATTCCTTTGACAAACATAGCAGCACTTATCCCAAGCATGACCCACTTTCGCTCTCAACTTTCTTCAGGCAGAGGTAAACACAATCGCTGGGCTGAAAGAAGCAGCGTCTTCTTGGTGAAGGCAGCCGTGTGACTGGAATGACAACTCACTGCTGTGTCATTATATCACCGAGATCACACCTCCCGAACTGCAGACGAAATGTCTCTAATGTGTGTGAATTAAAAAACCTGCAACAAACACAGATTGCTAAGCGATTTTCATATTACATTTGCATTTCTTGTGATAGATCTTCTCTTGACGGTTGAACTTTGGTACTAAAAGATATTTAGTATTTGGGTATTTTTACTTTAATTGTTGTTTTTTTCTATCGGCAAGCAGCAGTTTTCCTCTGAACCCACTGACATGTCATATATACAGGTATTGGTGTTAAATAGTTGCAACATTTTTTTATCATGTTTTCTGCAAATGTCCACAATCTTCACAGAGTTAGAAAGATGCACGGACTTTATTGTTCTGTCCCTGAACTGCTGTTTTGATTGTTTGGTTCTGGTTGCTGCATATTTGCTTTGTGTTCTCAATAAAACTCAGCATTATATGAATGAAATCTGCAGGTTTTGTCCGTGTTCAGGAAGTGAATGAGATGAAAGCTTTTTGGTTTTCTCTTGGAGTAACACAGCAACACGCTGACTCGGTCTGCAGAATACTATAAATACTCTCTTAACAGTATTATATAGATCTAATGAAGTCTGTTGAGTGAGTGCTTTGGATTTAGTATAAATGCATTAGACACGGTACATCCTGACTTCTTTTTAAAAGAGAACTTAAGAGAAAATATGTCTTTTGATACGACTTATAGATTTGAAAGGTGTCTATGAAGAGTTTGTACCTCGCTCTTTCATGGAGCAAACCATTACTACAGCATAATCCACGACTCAGATACACTGATTCCTTATGTTAATGTTGTTTATAACCAAAATAACCAAGCATAGTTTACACCTTTTGGTATTTCATTTACAAGTTTTACTGGCTCTTATTGGAGGAAAAGCGATTCATGATTATGCTCTCTCTCTCTCTCTCTCTGTGTGTTCCCATCAGACCGTGATCTTCCATATTCATTTTAACAAAAGAAACAAAAGTAAGGTGGTTTATGAACAGTGATCATTATAATTTGTAAAACAAGGCATTAAAGTTTGAAAGAGGAGGACGGAAAAAAACCTTTGAAATGTTAAATACTCATAAAACCAGAGCACAATGCATTAATAAACCATTGACTGCATAACGCTGCTTTGATCCATTGCAGTGCTTCCTAAATTTGCTCACTAAATCACTTGCTAATAATGAAATGTGGAATGGAGAGACTCATCTTTACACATTATAGCTAATGCCACCGTTGAAGATGAAGTATTCAGCGTGCGGTATGTGTCATCTCTGGCACCTCATTCTACATGCATCATATTATACAAATGTTTTTGGGTTTTTTTTTTTTTTTTGTAGGCCAAGGCATAATCTATAAATTGATGCTTTTATATGAAACTTTGATATTATATGGTGCAAAATCTTTAATATTTTTATTACACTATAACATGTAATTTACTGAAATAGAGTTCTGATTATTACCATTGACAGTAGGGCTATTAAAGCTGATTGAGCCATGATGGTGTTCTCCTGGTTGGAGTTATTATTATACAGAGGATGGAGGAGTGCCTTGCAATAAATACAGAGTACAGACATTTAATTTCCATAGACCCAAATTAGCTAATAAGAGGCAGCGGAGTGCCCTACGCTGAAATAATAATGTTTATCATGCTATATGGATGCTCCAACCCATCAAATTAAGGAGTTCACACTGACACACTGAGGTGGGAAAAGAAGGTAAAACGGATATTAAACCCTTTGTGTGTGTGTGTGTGTGTGTGTGTGTGTGTTACTCCTTATATCCACACATCATATATATATACGGTGTTGAGATTTCAGCTTTTCATTGTTTAACAGCGTCCGGTTAAAATATACATGAATACAGAATACAGAAATATTTGTTATTTTCAGTAAAATATATGGGGAAAAAAAGAAATCTCATTATGAATTAATTTATTATTATCGCCTATATTCATGTGTTGTTGGAGGGTCATATGGTCAGCTGTGAGGTTTTGGCTTCAAAGACGAGGCCGTAGATGTATTTAGCAATAGATGAGGAATCCAAATATAGCGACTATTCATTTCAATCAAGACTGCTCCCTTTCTCCTCAGTCGGCCGCCGTCTGCCCGACTGCCTTCATACAAGAATGACACCAAAATTAATCTTGATTGGACTATTGTTGGCTTTTAAATTAGTGTGATAGAAATGTTCTTCAGACGTTTGCCATTAAGAGGCTTCTTCAAAGTGTAAAATAAGTATCACCTTAAAAATAGAGGCAGCTAAATTAGCACTACAAGTCTTGTTTGTTACGTAGACGGAAATACGTTTTAGTACAGCCGGTAATTTTACGTTGGCTACGATCGAATCAGAAAAAGAAAGGATTGTTTTGTCAAAAATAAACATATTACAAGATGCAAGTTATTTTATTTGTTAAGTTTTGTCTTCCACTACTCCACTGATTAGCAAGTAGCGTAGCTAGCAAGGAGGTTTCCGTCATTTTAAGTAGTTCTTATTACGCTGATGTTTGTTCAAGTGATAAGTTTGTTTTTTTAATTAGTTATTGTATGATATGATATAAAACTATTCCTTTAAGACTGAACTCAAAAGTCCCCCCATCGCCTACATTGGGAATGCATTAGAAAGGGATTTTATATATCAGTATAGCAAGAAACGTTTCAAAGTTCATATTGGGATGGTGTTTCTCTACCTTTAACCACGCAGCTTTAGCTGCTGCTGAAACAGACCCGAGGAAGCAGATATAATCTTCTGAAGAGTTGTTTTGTGAGAGTCATATGGCTTGTTCAAGAATTTCAGACGCTCGTATCTGTAATCTCTCTCATCGCAGCGTCTACTCACAACTCACGACCGCGTTTGAGGTTTAAAAAACGTAAACCGACTGATATATTGAGAGGTTTGCCTTCAGGCTCCCGACTCCCTTATCTATATTTCCCATGGAATTAAATAAAAGTACATCACCGACTGCACATAGCCGGGTTGACATCCCTTTAAAAGAACATTTTTCAGATGTTCTGAGGAGAGCCACACATTCGTTTTTGTGACATCTTTTATTTCTCCTAGCTTAGCTTCGGGCAATGTGAGTGGTCTCGACTACTAATGTGCACATAAATGACAATGACAGGAATCCCCCGAATCAACCTTAGAGGAGAGAGGTTGATCTTCTGTTTTATATAAATAATCTGTAAACTTTGCACCTGTTATTTAAGATCACCATTACCGGCACCTTTCAACAATGAAAACAAATTACAGCCTCACAGTGAGTGACAATGAACATGCAGATAGTATAGCAATTACAGGCTAATCAGTAAGTGCTTCTTTCCTGTATAAAGACACGCTTTTATTTCACTCTAACAATAAGGTCCGTGCATAACCAGCCAGTGGTAGAAACCTCTGTTAGAGCAGAAGATTAATGGATGATTCAGGTAGATAGTCCCAGGGGCCAGAGACCACTATGAAACTAAATGACCTGAGATGGTACAATGAAGCCAGACCACTCTTTCTTATGAGCAAGCCATATGGAGATAAATTACCTTTTCACCCCTTCTTCATCTTATTATAAGTTCCTTTGGAATTAGTGCAAGTTCTCAGGTTTAAAGAAATAATAATCTAAGAAAAAGGAAAAAACTATGATTACAACTTCACAGAAAGCTATTTTTTTTATTGCAGTATAGATGATGTAACCCATTTTCTTTGAAATAGACAGGATAGACTTCCACTTATCTGTCTTCTTAAATGGGGTTTTTTTTGCGGACCTTCATTTTTTTCCCAAATACAACTCCCTTCACGCACACATGTATTGTAATAACACCATGGATGTGAATGGATGATTAAATATAATACACTCTAAACTACACAATACCAGCCACCGCTAAACAAATAACAATCTTGAATGATTGCAGCATCAGTGTTATCAGCTAAAACTAATAAGCTACAGAACGCATGAGAACAAAAATCACAGTGACTCAATCTACATAGAAAGTAACGCAAGTGAAACCTTGTTTAAATCCACCCATCCATCAGTTTATAATGTTCCTAGCTGAGGGAGACTTGATTATTTTTAAAGTCATTGTTTGGTGACAATGCTAATTACAAAAGAAAGCACTTGGTATTTGACTTCAGGTTGTGTCACAACTAAAAAAAACTGTTTCTAATAATTCTGTTGTTTCCTGGAAATAATAAGCCTTTTCATTATTGTAACCTTGCCCATGTGACCCCTAGTGTAGTAATACTCCCTAGCTTTAGTAGTAATAGTCCATTGAACTGCTCTTGATCTGTCTTTTCCATTTAACCACCACACAGTCAGACAGTCAAACATGCTGTGTGTAACCAAACAGCATTGATGCTCAGTGTGCTTACTATCCCACAGCTGTGAGAATATTTGCTCCTGAAGAAAAAGTTAATGGTCCTGCAAAGCCGCACAGGTGTTTTTAGTTTCTGGATAATTAAACCTCTGCTCAGGTTGAAACTGGGTGGAGATTTATTGGAAATGATGTGACATGCTTAATGTATTCATATCAGAGCCTGTCTTTCTGTCTGTGCTGGCTGCACAGCATTTTTGTTAGACGGGCGACTAATAAATACCATAAATCAATCAATCCCACTGGCAGATTTTTGCGGCAATATCAATTAATTTAAATTGAATCCCTGTGACCAGTGGATTTGTTCCAATGAGTCTTGAAAATTAAACGACCAAATACATCATTTGACCAAGCAGTCAGAATGACCCATAGGGGCGTTTTCTAATCTGGCTCTATTGGCGGTAATCAGCAGAACATCATTTATCTGCCCTATCCAAGACCAAATGTGGAAATTTGTGTTTGGGTTCGTTGTTATGCTGCAGAATCAGTTTGGGACCAATCAGATGTCTCCCTGATGGTATTGCATTATGGATAAGAATCATTTAAAGTGCTTAAACTTTTGCACAGAGCTTTATATATTAATTATTTATTTCTCAGAGATTTTTTTATCCTCTTCATTAACTCTTTATTGAATGAAATTATGTATGAGGCAGAACCCAAAATTGAAAGGGAGAATTCACCAGCGTAGAAGGCAAGTTTATTTGTATGGCACATTTTAACAACAAGGCAATTCAAAGTGCCTTATGTAAAATATAAAAGGCATCAAGACAGAATGTAAAAGCAATATAAGGCATATTGCCTTATAAGACATTCAAATAATTAAAAAGAGTTAAATTGGAAATAAAATAAGCTGAAATATAAGACAGATAAAACAGGAGAATAAAAGTTGTGCAGTGCAGTGTGAGATATGACTCAAAAGCCTCAAATTAATTTAATAAAAAGCCTTCAGCCTTCATTTAAAATAACTTGCAGTTGCAGCAGATTTGAAGTTTTCTAGGAGTTTGCTCCAAATATGTGAAGCATAATAATTGAACGCTGCTTCTCCATGTTTGGTTTTGACTCTAGGGACAGAAAGCAGACCTAAGAGGTGTGGACAGTTCCTAAACCATTCAGTGCTAAACCAACAGTAATATTTTAAAATCAATATTTTGGCCCATCCAACCAAAATTAATTTGTTCAATGCACGTACTCTGTGCTTATATTCCCCTGGTGATATGGTTTTATAAATTTGTGTGTCATCTGCGTAATTATGGTTAAAGTAGTTAGTTAGTTAGCTAGTAGGAGCATGTACATGTTAAAAAGAAGAGTCCCCAGAATAGAGCCTTGGGGAACCCCATTTTTGTCAGTTCAGATGTATAATTACTAGACACAAAGTAGTCCCTGTACTTTTTATTCAGAGCAGCACATAGTTACAGTTTCAGCAAAAAAAAAACCCAAAAAACAGGTTACAGGTTAACAGGTTAACAGGTTACTACAACATTAAGTAGATGTCACTGAAGACCTTAACAAGAACAGTTTCAGTGCTGTGGTGTGGTTGAAATCCTGATTGGAAGACGGAAAAGGAAACTTGTTCGGCTGTTGAAAAACAGCCTTTACAATGATTTAGAAGATAAATTTGTGTTGACCATTTGTAGAATATCTGAGGCCACGCATTTCTTTTAAAAAATTCAGATCTAAATTATGAATATGAAGTTTCTCTTTATAGATCTCATAATGAACCTGAAAGATGCAGAAATCTAAGAAATCTAGAAATAAATGCAGGAGGTTCTGGACATGGTGACAGGAAATATTTCTAAGAATGGTAGAAACAGCTGGACACGCACATCTCAAGTACTTTATAGGGTGTTAGAGGGGTACAACTGAAAGTGTTATAATTTTTTTTCTTTAACCTGTTTCCCCTTAAGTGCAGACAGTACTCTAGAGTGTATATGAACTGTAAATGTCTATGTGCAGTACTGCAGAAATTATTCTTAACCCACAGAAGCCGGTAATGTTTCATGCAAATTTTTAATAGCAGAGCTGGCTGGATCTGTTTTAATTATTAAATCATCTTGAAATTATACCTTTTAATACAGTCTGTCAGATAAAAACTGAAATTCAACACTATCATTGTAGTCTGTTACTGAGACAGCGGTCGTTTCAGAGGAGTCATACAACCAGAATTCACCAACTAACTTTAATCTTTTTAAAAGATTATTTCCTGCTGTTAAAATGTGAATGTCACATTAAATGAATGAACGTCACACTGCAGGTGTTTTTTTTTAAGTATCGCCACAGTGGCTAATGCTAACCTTTATTATATATATTTAGTTACCTTTATATTGTTAACCTACAAGCCACCTCCATCTTGCACAGAGAATAAATTAGTGATTAAGTTAAGTGTCCTTCATGACTTGTTATATGTATTTTTCTCTTTATCTTTATAATACTGCGTGCTATAAATGATAAAGCACAGGTCTGCTTGTACATTAATTAATGTAATAGTAAAATTTTTGAAACTGGCACAAAAATAAATTGCATTTCATTAGTGGATGCCTATACTTTAGTATTGCTATCACTATATTATAAATTATTTTGACATCAACTGGCCCGAGGGTGGCTAATCTCAACAAGTTTACCTAAGGGATTTTACTCCTTACTTATTAATTCATACAGCTGTTGAGCCATAATCACCTAAGTTAATTGGGGGAGAGATAATTGCAATAAGAATATTGTTTCACTAATGTAAGGGCTCTGTCAGTCAAGGGCTCAGAAATACCACTGAGGACCAGAAAAGAAAATGTCTTGCAAAGTTATTAATATATTTATTTTTAAATAAAGTATGTTATTATGCACATTCCTACAGAACAGAAAGATTTAGTGACGGTGTCTGGTTGCTGCCAGGTTGGGGATTTTAATGCACATATGCAAGGTTTTAAGTAAATCCTCTGTATCTGTTCAGGCGCTGCATTGCCAGTTCATCCTACACCAAAATCTGAAGAGCGGCTTGAATAGCGATTTAACTATGGAAGCCATGTACAGAGTCCTCACACGTCACCCAGGAGACGGGATTAAAAATTCATCATGTTTTGTATTCATTTGTTTTTCACAAAGCCTAAGACATGAATAGGCCTCACAATGTCTTCAGCCATTTTTATACACTGTAGCTCTGTAAAAAAAAACACCATACTGACACAAGACTTTTCCTTCCCCAGATAAACAACACCTTTTCACTCAATACATGATTCATCCGACTCCTTATATTTGTATTTTCTGATTTAGTGAACAGACTGTACAAACCTAAAATGATTGCTTCCACTTGTCAATGTTCTTCCCACTTCTCAGCATTACTCATTATACATTGTAGCTCAGTGTCTCTGTCTGATTCTGCTGTTTTAATTTACACGTGTCTGAGGCTTTTGAAGGTCTGTGACAGAGATCAGCATATTTTCTCAAACAAACAGATATAAAATTCTTGCAGTGCCGTTTTGTTTTGATGAAGTTTTTATTAGACAGACAATAACTTGGCCCTCTGTTGTTCGCCTGCTGATTGGGATGTGAAACAATACCCTGTGAACTTTTTCCCTGCATCGCTGGGTCGAGCATTATCTAATGTTTCAGTGCCATCTGTCTAGTTTTGTCTCATGTTTAACGTTAGAAATCGACACCGTTTCCCAAGTTCCCTCTGCTTTAAGTTTATTTTGGAATATAAAAAGATGACATGGGGGCTGTTTGAGTTGTAAGAAGATCAGTGCATACAACTGCACTTATACTGTTAAAGCTTCCTCCATTATCAAATATGTTTAACAAACATCAACTCATATCCAAAGCACAAAGCAATGCATCGTGTTTCTATCAGAGTCTTTACTGTTGGATTGACATTCACGGTCCCCAGAGGATGACCCCTGATGACTTTGTTGATCTTCTGATCATCAGATAGTTCCCTTCTTTCTTTGATGTATGCAATGTGTTAAGAATTTTTAAATTTTATTTTCACTCATTTAGCAACTGAATTGGCTTTATGTGCATGAATATGACTACTGTGCGCGAACCTATGAAATCATGTAATTCTTATCTATATGTAATAATCATGGCAACACAAAACTTCCACTAAACACTAACCAAGCATGCAGCCTGCAGCAGAGCACAATTAATATTACCAATAATATGTCCAACATGTCAACAAATTGAGTGTAAAAGCAATGCAAATATTTCACCTGTAATAGCGCCTCCTAAAGAGCAAGGTGACACGAGCGTGTTGTTTTCTCGGAAAGATGTATGATGATTAAAATCTGCAGAAACGCTGTGGAAGTAATAAACCAAACTCCAAATCTCTTCAAATACAGAATTGCTTGTTATTTCCTTCCTCTCTGTGCAGTATATTAGCTTTACTGCACGTATAAGGTGTTTTCTGCTGCACTCTCTGCTCTGTGGGCCATACCAGGAAAATGGAGGATGGCCTACATTTTATAGCTAATCCTAATGACATTCTCATGGCTGCCAGTCATGCACCGCTCTCGCTGTCCTCTTTCTCTCTCTTATTGAAACTGCCCCTCAGCCCATATAGTGAGAGAAACATCAGTAGGAATACATTTTTTCTCAGTTACTAAGGCCAAACTGTTTGTGGTTCATTCCCTCTGGCCATGAAAATCCTAGAAAGTCTAGTATTCGAAGGGAAGGGAAAAAAAGGGTCTTTTTATTTATAAAGAATGAATGGCGTGAAAATACATGACTTTCAAATCAAAATCTCTCTCAGTGGTGAACTTGCATCTCCTGTTACGTTTACGGACCTCATTGTTTAGCTGTCCGGCAGCAACTTTACTGGTTTGGTTCACTCTCATAATGTAATTTCCGGCTGCAGAAGTTATTTTGTTATTTTCAAAGTAAAGGCTTTTTTTTTAAAAAGCACTGTGCACTACCTGCTCAGGTACAAATGGCAAACAGACAAAGTTAGCATCTAGCTGGTGGACGTAGCAGAGCATTTATCAGCTAAGTAGGCCAGATTTTCCCCTCAGGAGTCGGTAAAAGAGCAAAAACTGAGCGCATAGAGAGTAAATACTAGACTTGCATTCACCAAGTGGCCAGAAACACGACCCCATATGAATGATAATGTTGCTCCGTAACTGCTGCACATATAAATAAGCATCCGTTGAACTTAACAAACAAACAGTAATAATGTGTTCTGCCCCAAGGGGCCTAAAAATCAGTTAATGCAAGTTTAAGTTGATGCTCCATTCTTGAGATGGTACCTGGTAGAGGGAAGAAAATCTGCTGGATAAAAATATTAAATGAAAAATAGACCTATCGTGAATCCGTAACTACCTGCTGACCCCAGATGTCCTTGGAGTTTGGTTTGGAGTCAATTTTGTTGTGTAATACAGAAGATAAAATACATTAAATATATCGAACCTCGTGACTGTAAAACGTTTACTGTCTCCTGAGCTTTCAGGCGGACAGTAAATGGCTTTGAAAACCCTGAGGATGGCATTAATTATGCATTGTGCAACATTATTCAGCGGTATCTCGCACTCTTAGACGTAGGCTGTGAGCAGTTCGACGTTCCACAACAGACAACAACACAATCCTCGTCTCAATTTCTTCAGAAGGGGGAAAAGACACGGCGCACTTTCCCGTCTCAGGCTCAAGTTTTTCACCCAGAGAATCGCAATCTTACTCAGGTCTATAATTTACAGCTCGTGCTATTGCACAAGGCTGTAAGAACAAGGCTTGGAGTTGCATTTGATGGTGGTGGTGGATTTCTCTTTTTTTTTCCAGTTCATATGTATGATGTCTTGGCATTGTTTCCTGAAGTAGCTACGCTGAATTGAGCCATTCAGCTCCATCTGACTCCAGCAGCTCCTCTGTAAGGTAAAACCATCCAGACAAAGAGCCACAGTCAGTGCCGGGTTTTTGATTCATTATGGTTTTCATTCACTTCCCTTTTTTACACAGCCTTGCTCATTTTAGTGTATTCCTACCTTGACTGGTGGTTGTATTGCTTCTAATTTAAATTATATCATAATGTTTTCATAAATCTGTTATTAATGTGATCACATCAAGCATATCTTAGCAGCTTTTACACATTTTACCTGCCGTACCTCCAAAAGTTTCAAGTCAAATGTTTCATATTTCTCCTAAATTTTGAAATACTGAGACCTCGTCAACCACTTACACCTTCAGCTCAACTGATAACTCACCTGCTCTCAGTGTTAACGCCTCATTTGTGTTCTGTGATTAAATACAAACTCACACTTCAACTACCTAAACTTTTTAAATTCTTTCAATTCGGACATTTCCATTGCTTTCGGTGTTTATACTCTAACTGACAACAGACATTTAGCTGCTTTCAGAGCTTATTCCTCAACTGCTATACTCTCCATTCATTCATTGGTATTTCAGGTGCTCGCATACAAACCGGATACTTCAACTCCCGTACTTACACCTCGGCTGCTATCAGAGCTTACATGTCAGGCTTTACAGCCGTTTTCAATGATTACACTTCAGCTGCATTTATACGCCTCAACTAACATATTCAAAATGGCAATTCAGACGCTTTTATTGCTTACACTTCAACTGAGATTTCAACTACATTATGCATTTTCATACTAAGTGACACTTAGAGTATTCATGTTGTGCTCAGACACACTCAGTCTATGCGTCAATTGAATATTAGCTGTAAACCAGCTAATATAACAGACACACTGTCTGGTACTTTCTGTTATTTCTGCTTATTTGTTGTAAACAACAACAAGGAAAAAACAAAGGTAAATTGCAAATTGTTCAGTCTCGTCAGTGTCGTCCTGACGGATTATTCCTTTAATGTACAAATACTGGGTTGCACATCATTAACATCTAAAGCACTTGACTGTAACAAAAAATAAATAAACAAAAAAAAATAATCAGAATTATCAAAGGCAATTATTTTCTCCTCTTTAAAAGGGACAAAAATAGAATGTAATAAATAAAACTGAAATAAAATTTAAAAAAAAAAAGCAGAAATGCAAATTTAATTTTAAAGAATAAAATATTCCCAGACTGTGCATGTGAAGAAAGATCTGGAGAGAAAATGAAAAATAAATGAGATCTGGTGAAGGCAGACACTAGTGGCTTCTGTGTGTGTTTAGATGTTGTTTGCTGATCACCGTTCAGTGTGTGAGAAAACTAAAAGTAGGCCAGCTGTGAAAAAGCCATTGATATCGCCAGGCACATCAGACTTATTTTAGAGTCCTACTGTAGCGTCTGTCCCTGGAGATCAGTGAGGCAAAGATCCAGCCACAGACTGGGCAGAGTCGGCCCAAATGGTCTCCGTCCTTGACCTGAAAATATCTGAAAGGACCCGGTGTTTCCACCAGATAAAGAAATTGGATGGTGTGCGTCATTTAAAAACTAGTTATTCCAAGACACTGAAAATGCATTGTATTTAATAACGTGTTTGTGTACTGTGTTTGCGATGGTGCAAACTGCAGCCGGAGGCCAGGAAGTGATTTTCTATATAGGAAAGCACTATTACAAAACTCTCAGAAATGCTCATGGTTTGAGTTGTTTACTGTTGTTCAAATTGATCAAACCGAGAAACCAAATGGAGCTTTTATTGAGTACAAAAGTTGTTGTTCATAAGGGGTGAAAAAGCCAGAAATTGCTTGTGCTCGTGCTCATCGGAGTCGGATGTTTTTTTCAGCACTTACACTGAAATAACATCAAAATCGCATCCAACATATGTGATTTTCTGTTTATACCTTCATCTCGTAGGCTTTTCCTTCATCTCATCCATTCAGTTAAAGCACATTTAAATATATGAACTTGATTTGAATCACATGTGTGTCCATTTTGTCTTTGAGACAAAATTACTTTGTTTTGCAACTGTACAAAAAAAAAAAAAAAAGGTGATTCATTTATCGTCAAACATGTTGTAAAATCAATAGATGCTGGTGCTTTTGTTAGCTTGCTACAGAACGGACCCAAAAGCAGACTTGGAAGAGTTTCAAACAGGGTTTTATTGAATAGAGGACGGGAACTGGGAATGGCAGAGCTGCAGCAGGGGAATCATGAGATGGCAGAGGGCAGGTAATCCGGGCTGGCTGGGGAGAAGTTGGTGTAGAGAGCAGGCAGACAGATTTCTGGCAGGAGGTGGTGGTAATTGTTCTGAGCAAAGAAAGACAAACTTGCAGAATCACAGAGCTGAAACAATCTTCAAAAGAGGTCGAAACAATGATCTGCATATAGAGCTGAGGTAGATATACTGCTAGAGCTGAGTAGAGGATTGGTTGCAGGTGAGTCAGATTGACAGCTGGTGACGATGGAGAAGACAAACACTTACAATAGAGTCCATGAACAAAACCATAATAAAAACCCATGAGTCCAATCTAAAACAATTCTGTCTCTTCACAAGTAGAGGAAACATTGATCATTAACGCAACACAAGCCACGGGGCCTACATTACCCTCTATTTAGCAATAAAAAACCTTCAAGTTTCTCTCCATTAAGTGTCACAAAGTGGAATTGGATGGGGATGCTGCGCCGAAATGTTTGCAGATCCGTCCTTGTCCTCTGATAGCTAGAATTAGATTTATAAAAGATTTACTCTTTGGGGCGAAGTAGCATCGGAGCGATAACTTACAGTTTGAAATGTGTCACTCCTAACTGATATTTTCCTTGCTTGATTCCAACAAGCAGAGACGTATTTGCTGGCAGGAGATGCAGATCCTACAGCTTCATCTTCTCTGTTAGCCTGTGTCGTCGGTGACAGTCAGGGTAATTAAAAAAAAAAGGGAGTTTTGTTGAAGTTAAGTTGAGTCATGACTTTTATCGTGCACCGTGTACCTGCCATTCTCACTGCTGGAAACAATCCAACACTGAAATTGTGTGGAAGGCACTTTGCAAATTGCATTGATCTTTCCCTGGACCTGCCTCCCACCTGCTGCCCATCCTAATGCCTGGCTCGTTCTCCAGAGGTGTGCACTGTGAGATAGGCAATGACAGCCTGAGACAGCACTACTGAGACACACACACACACATAAAAAAAAACCCTGGTCAAACACATGCATACAAAACATGTGCACACACACCTTGTAAATATGTTTGTATCAGATCATAGTCCACATAAACACTGCATGTTTTAGTCAAATAACAGTCTTTACATTTTTTTTCATTTGTCAAACAGCCATTGTTTTCACATCCTTTTAGTTCAAATCAAACCTGAAGCAAACCTGCAATTTCTATCAGCTCATACAGGGGAAATTCCTCTTCCTAAAGCTTCCTATTGGCCTGTAAAAAAATATCATCTGCTTTCAGACGCAATCAGCGGCTGTGTGCTGATTGTGTGGATGATTTACTATATGACTTTATCAAAGTGTAACAGTAAGACAGCAAAAAAAGAAATATTCTCCTGCGGATCTGAACACATTCATAAGCTTGCTGCAACCCTGACAGCCATTATAATTTTTCAGACTAACGCTGATAAAACAGGAAGCTGTTGGTTTTTCCTCCAGTGTACAGGCGAGGCCGAGCGGAGCAGGACTCAGCGGGCCGGGCCATTTGTCTGTCACGCTGTTTGTGTTAAGCAAGATTTGGCATGTTGCCTTGATTACTGTTATTTATCACATAATCATGGCTGTTATGGTAACTCAGGCAAGCAGAGAATATTTTACTGTGCTTTTATAAAGTCTGAATAAAGCAAGAGTCGGCTCGGTGGAGTTAATTGCCAGTGGAATCACACTATCGCTCAGTGTACCTGACTCCTAATGAGACTCCTCAGGGTCCGTGAGGCCCCTAAACCTGCAGCCTCTGTGGCAGCCGTTGTGTGTTATTGACCGTCCTGGTTCCTCCATCTTGAACCAGTGTTGTTTGTCCCACTGCAGCAGCACTCAGCACTGTCACTCCTTTCCATCATCCCCCTCTTTTTTTTTTTTTTTTCCAGATATACACAGCCTCAAGCCTGAATGCACAATCAGACCGCATGCACGATGCGATGCAATCAGCTATCAGTGAATTATCTCAACAACCCATCATTTACAATAACACCTACCTGTCTCCTTGACATGTAAAGAAAGCAGAGCTGCTGCTGTGGGGAGCGGCAGAGGAGTTTGGGGAGAGAGAGGGAAAGGGGGGGGGGTGTTTAGGGGGGTGAGGTGTTGAGGGGAGGCCACAATAAAATCAATTACCATCATCACCATGTGCCAGGCGGTGATAAATAAGCAGGCCATGGTATGGACAGCCTCCGGGGTGGATCTGATGGTGTGAGTACAGATGGCATTCTCACACCAGCACTGCACAAGGGCTGACTGCAGCGTGTGTGTGTGTGTGTGTGGCTCAGAGACAAAGAGAGCACGTAGAAGGACTGATCGCGTCTATCATTTTTTCCAACTCAATTTAAATTAAACCACGCCCACTTCCACATGGCGACAGCCTTGATGGCTTCGTCGGCTGCTTTCTCACTGAAACCGAAACATATGACGGCAACAGCAGGTCGGACAATAAGACTGTTCAAAGATGACTGACGATCACAGTTACGCAGAGCTGAGGTAACTGATCACCGCTGTTTTAAGTTAGAAGAATTATGTGTGTATGTATTACTATGTCTGCCATTATGAAGAGGTGTCTTTATTGGGTTTGATGCCACTGTGTAGCTGGATGTCCACACTGTGTAACGAGCCAATGAGGAGGTGAAACTGTTGAAGGTGTAGTGTGGGGAGACATGGAAGGTGGATGTCACCTGACCAAAATTGGGCCAACGCATGCTGTTCGGTCGAAATTTCTTAAAGCATCTTATTAGTGATTATCCTTTTTTTCCTTTGGTCCATACTGCAGTCATTTTTTCTCAGTGTCAGCATAAGGTGAATGTGAAATAGCTAAAAGCAGCAGCAGAACTCAGTTAATGTCTTTCCCAGACTGTTCCACAGCACTCGAAAAGGTCCAACAATGTTGACAGTGCTACAAAATTCAAGTGGAGAGCTACAACAAGAAGTGCAAGGACAGCTGTGCCCGAGGGAGCTCCTCGTGTTGATGTGTGTTCTCCCTTTAGGAAGAAAGTGCACCAACTGAAGCACAGTGGGGAGCTGTGCTTCACAGATTCCTCAGGGAATATGGATAAGGATCACTGCAGAGTGTTTCTCCGTCTGACCCACAGCTGTGCTGGTAACCTCCCGTTGGGCATTCTCCTCCGCCACTGGGAGGATGAGCAGACCATTTTTGAGATGCTGGAGCTATTAAAACAAAGTTGGAGAGGAGGCCTTTGCTGGCAGGGGACAGGCAGAACCACTGATCATTACAGATAACTGTTAGGGGAAAGAGGGGATCTCTGAGGCAGGGATTTCCTACACTTCTCCATCCTCTACAAGGAGGTGGCTGTGGACCACAGACCAACTCTATTCACAATGGTTCAAAGAAACGCTGTACTGCAGAGAGGTAGCCAAGGTGGATATGCTTCACAGCGAGACAAGAGTCCATTGCAGTCAGGTAAGTCCTTACTGAAGACGAGCATTTAATGAAATGAAGTCACGACACTGTTGTTGTGTTTGGACACTTTCCTTCCAATAAGTCCAGAGATGAGACCAGCGCTGCTCAAACTAACATCTGGAGGTAAAGCCAATATTTTCACAATGACTGCTGTAGTAAGACATGAGAAGACCAGGATCCCCTCTTCACTGCGAGGCTAATGGTAATGGCAGTACCACCTCCCGAGGACGTCTAGGCCCGATGATTGGCTGCCATCCTACTGCTGTGGCACGCAGGAAGTCGGGTTCTGGCTCAAAGAGGTGTCTTTAAGTTTGGCTCCCTGTGAAAAAGCACAGTTTGAGTTTATCAGTGGCTTTCAATGCCAAAAAGCCAAAAAGCAATGAGGAACTCTACTCCTGTCATCCCTCTCCTTAGAGGCAGGACATTGATTTCCAATGCCCTTCTACCCCCCTAATGTAACTATGTGTCTTGTTTACAGGTGTATACCTCCCCTGTGTTTATCTGTTTTTACTAATAGTCTTTGTCCTGTCTTACTAACATCCCGCATGTGACCTGTACCTTGCCACGGTCAGTGGGCTTTATACCAAATTAGGCCTCAATGTGTCTTGTCTCAAGTGTCGAAACCCTTAAAAACAGTTCTATTCTACCTCAAGTCTGTGTACACAAAAGTATTGAATTTCATTCATTCTTACAGAGAACAATGTACAAAAACAAGCTCATAAGTTTTTGCCATCACAACAGGATTCAATATAGTAAAAAAAAAACTATAATCTTTGCAGTTGTTCCCAAACCTCATATCAAATGTATCAATCCACACTGAGAGGGATCTTATTTTTTTGAAATTATTAACCATCTATCTATATTGATTGATCAGGACTCCCACTTTCTGCACACAATATGGTGGCCAGAGAAATAAAATCAATGAATTAAATAAATACAAACACTGTTTCCTCCCTTGGTCTTGATCTTGGTTGAGTACATTTCTGCTGTCAGTTCACCTGGAAAAGGCAGTTTGGTCGGCAGCTGTCCTCTATGTATGAAATGCTAGAGGGCTTTTAATTTGAAACAGATACAGGAAGTGGCGCCATACGGTGGACCAATAGTGTAACTTCATCACTCAGTCAGACAGTTGCTGCATTCTGAATCACATACTTCTACTTTTCACTTTTAGTACATGCTACTGACGTTGACAGCATTGGAAAACCTGTACTTCATAAGTGATAAGATTGACACTGAATGACATCCCTTCAGTTGCTGCCATGCCGATACGTTAACATGACAAAGGGCCTTTAAACTGACTGCATTCTACAGTTAGGAAACTGCACACTAGCAAGCAAATTCTTTGGTCTGATGAAGAGTAAATTCATCAATACTGTGCCCTATATCGCTGTTTAGCAAGCTACTATAGCTGTCGTATTTCGCAGTACCTGTGAGTGCGGTTTCCATGGGAACGCTGCCATCGAGGCTGCCGCTGTGCTGTCCTGTCTTAAGGAAGTGGGTGTGGTTTCATCTAAACTAGGTTGGAAACAGGATAGACGTGGACTGAAGTGTCTGAAAATACAAATTGTTTATTTGTTCTAAATAAAAGGATGATTACGCAGGTTTTTCATAACAAGAAGGCCATCCTCACCTCTCCCTGCCCTCCCTCCCTTTCTCCTCCATACCCCTGCATGATGCATCCTCAGTATTCAAGCTTCATATTAATCAGCATTAATGCATTTCCCTCCTAATGAGATGAGTTTATTGAGTCCTAAAGCAATCTTTGCACTAATAAGCTGTTTACAAGCAAATCAATTATAGAAGAAAAGTACATGCATAGTCAATGTGCAAAGACACTATCAAATCAAAGCCGATTATTTTGTCAACATCTGAATAATCGCTGGACTCAACTGTGATTTTTTTCAAGGGCACATTTGTTTCCATAATTAACTCCGTCAAGCTCAATGAACATAAGGTTAGAGGTTCTGTGAGATAAATTAAAAGTTTTAATTCTTTTGAGAAATGTTTTTTTTTCTGCAGGGGAAAGTATGCGCTAATGGAGACAAGAATTAATTAGCTACAGCTTTTTCAAAGCAGCTCCTGAAAAAGGAGAATCCACTCAGCTGCTTATATTGCAGGTGTCCTCATAGATGGAGCAATTAAATCAAATGAATTTTGGCAATTCTTCAAACAAACTTCTGCTTTCAGAAGCAGTTATAGACTAAACAATCTGAAGGGGGGGTTGGTGGCCTCAATTCTGATGCAGATCCAGCCTCGCTTAACAATCACAGCTTTTTAAAGATCCACTCCTGTCGTATGGAAAAAGGGTCGCTGACTCCTATCGACTGAATGTCATTGCACTTATCCCAGAGAATATAGATTTCCATCAGATCAGTGGGGGGAATATTTCTTATTGCTGCAAAATAATTCATCTAAAGTTCAAGAGGCAGGTTCCTCATAGTGCATAGGTCCATGGATTTTTTAAGATGTATATATATGTGTGTGTGTGTGTGTGCATGTTTTAATATAGAGGGGGAAAATTGTCAGGTCGAACATACTATTAAAGGCTGTATTTATGCGTGGACAGACAACATTTATCATGTGATCATGTGTCAAAACAAGCTGTCAGGAGATGTGATTGTTGTGTTAAAGGTTTTAAAGGTAAATACATTTTTAAAAAGGGGTTTTATTATAAGCAGCAGTGTGACGATAGGGTTAAGGTGACTGGACGGATCAACAAAACTTCAGACTTCAACACAAATAATCGCTGTTCGTTTTCTGTTTCCTTTCATGCTTATTTTGCCCGAGAAGCACAAAATGCAAAAAAGAAGCTTACCGTATTTCGGCCCTCTAGCTTAGTTCTCTCCATTGTACTGTGAGTCAATGCTGTTTCACTGCTGGATATGATCGAGAATGAAAATGTAAAGATTGTCAGGAGGCATTCTCTCTGAAAAGAAAAGGCACAAAACTGTCTATTTTCCAAAATATACAGTGAACTTTCCAACGCTCGATCAATAAATGAAAGAAACAAATAGAGAATGTATGAAAAGATGTTTATAATGTTTGCAGGCACAATGTAGACCAGCGACTATATGGTAACCGTTTGTCGCAGTGCATGCAGCTTTCGGGAAAATATGGACATTGAAGAAGCTTCTAACATTTTGTGTTCAGCTTGGTCTGTTCCCCAAAGCTGATACCCGTCTTTGCCTCATAAAATATACACTGATCAAAGATCTTCGTTGTCTATGGATTTCCAAAACGAAGGAACATAAAGTGGTCACAGAGGGAATTAACTTCTTACACAATTTAATGAATTACTTAAGCAGAAGGAAGATCAAATCCATAAAAGTAGGTTCAGATGACAAGATAAGAATCCCGGGTTCTTAGATGCAGCGAGCCTTGTGTGTTTGACTGCGGTCTGAAGAGACGACAGGGCTGCACTGCTCTAATCTGTCCCAGCTGAAGTAGAAAAGGCTGCTTGGTGGCTTGAGTTTTAACAAGAGGAGCCGGGACACTTTACGAGAAAAAACGGATCGACTGTCCACAGGCAACGTTGCTGTACTGCCAACTCTCAACTAATTAAAGAACTCTTCTCTAGAGCAACAATAACCCGACGCATCTTGCCTACCACTCAGCTTGGAGTATCGCTGTGCAATACAGACGACAGCAACCGCGGTGTGCTCACTAGAGGTCTTTTCAGTGGTGGCTAATTGTCTGCTTCCCCTCAGTGATTCAAAAAAAAAAAAAAAAAAAAAACAGCCTTGATATTTCTTTGGCTGAGCAAGAGAGGTCGAGCCTTGCAATTACCTCCTGCCTTGTAAACAAATTGTCCTCCAAGACTGTCTCCTGCCAGGAGCTGTGGAGCAGAGGATAATTAACTACTCCATGCTCATTAGATAAAACAGGCCTGGGTTTATAGCCACCAAAAACCAGCGCCACTTCAGAATAGAAATGAGAAGATCTGCATTTCAACTCGAGTTCAAGCTGAGACGCTGCTCTTTTTTTTTCTACGAAATATACCACTCATATGCTCTTTACCGCTGATATTCCTCACTAATAGACCTTTAGAGTAGAATCACTAGTATAAAGACAAAGAGACCACTATTTATCTGAAATGTTTTTAAGCAAAATAGTAAGTAAAAAGTAATAATGTGTACTTTTCCCTGCACTAAGCCGACTGCGTAATGCAGTAAAATGTTTTCCAAACAATTAAAGCATTAATGATGACACACGTTCTTCAGGGTGAGCTGCTCATTGCGATATAAAAGTAGCTTTGAACCCTTTAAGCCACCATGTGTTGCCATTTAATTAAGGAGCAGACTTCTGCAGAGGCTTATAGTTTCAATTAGGTGCAGGCTCATCTGAAGCTAACCAAGGAAGGGAAGAAGAAAATGAAAAAGACAAAGGTTATGCAAGATTCGAGATTAAAAGCTATATTTTATTATGTTGTATGTGCACAGAGATTAAGTGGCACTGTGCAATAAAAAAAAATGCTGTCACAAGTTTAGAAACTTGTGATTTTTTTTTTTTTTTAACAAAAGTTAGAACAAGAGACTATAAACAGAAGAAAGATGTAATTAGACAGAAAGGCAGAAAAACAATGTCAAAGAGCAATTTGAAACATGCCGTACTTTATATCTGTTTGAGGGTTTTTTTAGTTTTTTTCCAGCTTTAGCGGATGTTCAAACCAAAAACATGAAAGAAATGTAAAAAAGCTGCGTCAAGACTATGAAATTATAACCCAGGAAGTAAAAGATACCTGAGTTTACAGTCTGGATTTTACAACTCTGGAGAAAAGAAAGAAATATTAGATTTACTTAAAGCGATTCACAGGGAATTTGGCTTTGCTGCATGACGATGTGTCGCGGTGCAGCCAGGTTTAACCTTTTTTGCCTGATGACTGGATGATTTTTGCATTAGCCCTTATGTGTTGACGCTCCTGATACCTGATCCTGATGTATTTAAACACACTAAAGTCTGTCTGTACGTCTTTACAGTTAGTAATGAGATCCATGTTGATGACTGGCCTGTGTCCGCCAGTGACCCTACGACACAAAACTATGATTTTCTGAAGAAAACAAGATGATCAGGTTGGATTTATATATATATACAACATCATCGTGGTGTTAAGGAGAGGAGAGAAAAGAGATCTGATACATTACATGAGTGCACCTTGAATGTCACAGCACTGAATGTGCTATTACAGAACATAAATGGATGAGAGACACGCAAAGGGAAAAGAGGCAGAGCAGCTAAAAGAAGACCCACTGTGATCAGACACATAACCAGGACCTTGTGTTTCACATTATTCACATTTCATTATCCACTAGTACCTGAGAAATGCTCGTCCTTCCTCTGTGCTGAAGCATGCAAAATGCAGATGTTTGTCCTTTGAGGAGAAATAAAAATGTCCTGTCACATTTCCTTTGGTTATGAATATATGGATGCAATGCATGTGTTCAATGGATCTGCACTGTCTCGGCTAAAGATTAAATATATATATATATATATACACACAATCACTGTCTGACTTTAAATGTTTGGAGACAGGTACTCTCCGGTGATTTAAGAAAATAAAACAATTAAATTTCCTCTTTGGTGGTAGACTGGTGACAGAGCTAAAATTGTCGATTCAGAGCAGGCTAATTCATTTCTCTGGATCACTGCGTCGTCCCCGTCTCCACCTCCCCTCTCTTCCTCCTTATCTGTATCTGTCTTTGTCTCTCCTCTCTCTCCCACTCACCTCTTTTTTGTCATTACATCCATCCCTCTTTTATCTTCCCTCCTGCCTCTTCTCTTCTCTTCACTTCCTCTCCCCTTCATTTTCACTTTCTCTCCGTCTCTCACCTTTTCTTTTGCACCCACACACTCCACCGCAGCCAAACTTATGCTTCGCTTGTACTTCACCCACTAATCAGGCTGGCCCATGAGGATAAAAATTTGACTTTTGCATGTCAAACTTTCCATTGTAGCACAGCACACAGCAAAAGCAGTTTAACATTATCTAATGTGGGAGTACATGAAATTACAGCAATATATAATTAATCCAAATCAAAACATTCAATTAGAAATGCATCTCAGTCTACCTAAAAGAAGAGAAAGTAACTTCGGGTTATTTGGATGTAATAACAAAAGGGAAAATGTCCCACACTTCAACCCACACAGTGATGTAATGAGAACAAACAGCGGTAACGTGTGTTTTTGACAACTTATATGAGAAAAAATTGTCAAATTTATATGTGGAAAAGTCATCGAGGCCGAGACCGTCCTCCCTGCCCAACCTTCAGTGCATTTAACGGCCACACAATCACAAACATTGTAAAGATGCTGAGTCGGCAGAGCCAGAAACCCGCAAAAGAAATCACAGATCTCAACATTACAAAGTATATTTCAGAAAAGCAAAACAGGACAAGACAGAAGAAACTAGAACAAAACAGGACAGAGGAGGTTACAAGACAAGAATACAAACCGAACTAAAGTGGGTGCACAGGTGAGTGGGGCACAGGTGAGTGGGCAGGAGCACCGGCAGGGAGCTGATTGGCTGGGAAGGTGCAGAGAACAGGGCTGACGAGGGTGATGACGGGCGGGTGAGGAGGGAGAAGCAGGCTGGGGGAGGAGCGCAGGAGGGGAAAATCATCGCAAAGATGATGCCATGTCTAGTTATTACTCGTTAAAAAAGTAATGACATTACGTTACTAGTTACTCATTATTCAGAAGTACTTGTTTCCTTTTGGGTTGCGGTACGCTGGGGATCCTTGAAGATAAGTTTGAGATCTGTCTCAATGACATGCCAGAGATGTGAAGGATTTTTAAAATAGACCCTTAAAGAAGTGAAAAAAAGTAGAACACACACACACACACACACACACACACATCTAGTGATTTCAAAGTCCTCCTTGAACTGCATCAAACTGCATACAGGATTGTGGTCACTGACTATTAGCAGATCAAAGTCTTTCCACCGCCGGAGCAGACGAGTCGATTTGGAGCATCAGCCGAGTCCAGACAGGGTGACAAGACACGAAAGTTCAACTGTTGAGTGTTGGGAAGGTGGGCAGGTCACACACACACACACACACACACACACACACACCGCTCTGTCTGTGTTGCCATGGTATCCAAAGACAGAAGAGGCAAAGCCCCCTCATGTCTCACTCTGTGATGAAGGCATTCATCACTACAGTTGATCTATCCATCAATGATTTTCCACGCAGACATCAGCAGACATTGTTTGCGTCGTTTGAAGATAAAATAATAATAACAAGTTCCAAGTTTTAAATTTAGACTTTATTTTCTTTCTTAAAGGCTGTAAAGACTGAGATGTAGAGCTGTGCATAATTCATACAGCGCACATACTCCTTCTGCTGCGAGGCAAAAAGGATACAGGTCAAGTAACTGAGCAGATACTCCAATAAATAAATAAATAAATAAATAAACTAGCACCGCCCTCTATTCTACATGTGACGTGGTAAACCTCTGACAGCATCAAATACAACGTGACAACTACATGACAACACTATAATTAATTCAGTTGATTGATGTGCTTTCGTGCTCTTTTGCTCATTTAAATATGTGGATATCAGTGAAAATGTCGCTCTTTCTGCTCTCTGTGGTGTTTTTGATTAAATTAACATCTACGACATTAAAAAAAACAAACAACAGGAGCCGTATTTTCTCTCCAACACCTCCATAAATTCATTTGTTGGGTTGTTTTCAGTCAGACTGAGCATCGGAGAAATGATGCAACCAGAGGTCAAGTGAGGCCGGCGGCTACGAGATCCGGCCTTGCCTGCTATTCACTAAAGTCAAGATGATGAATAATGTGTTCGGTATAGAAAATGTTTAGTTGGAAGTCTGGAAGTAGTTTTTTTTTTATTTCTGATACAAACACAGGATTTAAGTGTTTCTTCTAACTTCGATGACTTACACTGACTTACTGTTTCAACATTGACCTTCTGTGCTTGCCGTAGTTAAGGAATTATTACCAACATTTCCCATGTGCTCGATTTTACCCCCGAATAAAGTCGTTTAAATAATCTGATCATCTGACTGCTCGTGTTTTTATAACGATAAGACCCAAGATGTCGTCTTGTTGATGTCAATGTGCCTAATTTAAAGATATATATATATATTAAATAAAGCCTTTCCTCTCTCATGTTGCCTCTTCCCATCTTGCTCTAATAAACAAGGTGACAGCTTTGCACCCTTTGATTTCTAACACAAGCGGCGTCTGACGGATGTCGTGTTTAGTCGCCCCGTGTGTGACATGTGTGATATGACCGGCTACATTTCCCATGGATTAAGCTTAATTACAGGAGCGCTGCTTCCTCGTTGGGAATGGCAGCTTGCTGATAAGACTCCCGCCATCCAACAGATCACACCGGAAAATAATGTGTCACTCAAAGCAGCTATTTCCTGCCTTGTTATCTGGCGTAAACTCTTTTAAAACGATTGATTACAGCTTCTTTTTTTATTTTTTTGGGGAACACGGTTACTTGTGAATATATTTCTTTTTGAGGATTATGACAAAAAAAAGTTGAGAGAAAATACAGGTAGAAAAGGATATGTGGGATACCTTCTGATACTCGTTTCTCTGGGGAGCGTCAGGTGAACAGTCTCTTTACTGTGGCTACATTAAACACCCAGAGCTCCTATGATTAACAACTCATTATCTGTTAGATTCATTTTCAGCTGCTGAATATTTCAAAACGC
Organism: Pampus argenteus; assembly: GCA_036937835.1. NCBI lineage: Eukaryota > Metazoa > Chordata > Actinopteri > Scombriformes > Stromateidae > Pampus > Pampus argenteus. The sequence goes on from CM072862.1 coordinate 24,560,293, forward strand.
TAGCGTGCGGCTTTCTTTAGAGGACCTATAGTGGAATTTAAATTCGGCCTCATTATCACCCTGCCTGGATGATGTGTGAAAGCTGTCCAGAGGATGGTGAGAACAGAATACCTGCCCACCGAGCTTGGTATTTTCTGCCAAACACTATAACTAATTAAATACAAAGAACTAATTATGTGCTCTACATAAATTATCTCTTAACACCTCAGGTTCATAAGCGCAAATATTGTCACAAATAATACTTTACTTTTGTTTTTTTTGCCTGCATTTGAACAGCAGTTCTTCATATAGTATTACTTATAATCTTTATATACAGCCTATGGGTTGACCATAAGCATGAACACTTTTCATGATCTAGTAAGCCAGGATTTGCTTCTCACCTAAAATCAAGCTGGAGTCCTATATGTTATGTTATGCTATGTGTGCTCTTTTTTTCTCTCTGTGTTAAAACTGCAGCATCATACTTGAAAAATGGTAATCAGCTCCATCACAGCCTGCATGGCCCAGAGCAGACTGTCGGCAACTCTGAGACCTGGTTGCTTTGATCCTTAGTTACCTGCCATCACCTGAACGGTGGGGACTAGAGTGTAAAGCACCTGCGGGGCCAAACAGTGTCACCTTAGACTGCATTTCCTACTTTTATTTCTTTTTTTTTTTTAAAACACCTTTAATGAATGCAGATAAGTCTGTAAAAAATGACAGACGTCGCCTCAAGCTCAAACATGTGTGAATTGATTTTTTTTTTTTTTTATTGTGTTGTTGATGTTTGTTTTTACTCTGCTTTTCTTATTTTATATTAATTAATAATAACTAAAAATAAAGTGTAGCTGTATTCTTACCCTTCAGGGGTTTCTCCTGTAGGAAGCTGGTAGCATGCAGCTAATTATTGCTCTACAGCTGAGAAGCACACATTGCAGTGAGTGTGTGTTATAGTTGCATTAAAGTGCCTTTACACTGGTCGTCAGCCTGCACTCTTTCCACCAGATGTTTGAAACCTGGCTGCAGCAATTTACTCCCATCCAGCCATCAGAGCATTAATGGGGTCTGCCACTAATGTTGGCTGATAAGACTCAGGCTCACAGTCCATCTCAAAGGTGTTGGGTGGGTTTGAGGTCACGGTTCTTCCACACCAAACCATTTCTTTGCAGATCTTGCTTTGTGCACAAAGGCTTTTCCCAAACTGTTGGACATATATCTAAAAAATATCAGTGTGTCAGTATCACAACCTCTTGAAATATGTAGCATAAGCTAATGGCGGCTATATAGAAGAACTAGGAGTACCCACATATCTTTGGCCATATAGTGTACAGTATAGAATATAATGTGTGGATATGGGTATTTACCATAACGAGCTGGTTTCCAAGCTTTCATGTATTCAAATCCAGTTGAAATTTAAAATCGTTACTGTGTTTATCGATTAAATTATTCATAAATACCAAGGGACCTTGGGGACGTCTCCACTGCAATGAAAACTCAAAAGTCCCAATATATTCAATGGTCACTGAACACCCCTTCCACCACCAATGTTTAGACCAGCATCATTGTTTCTGGACAAAAAAACCCAAAATGGTCTCATGTGGATTGAAGTAAAAGCAAACTGCTTTTGTCATAAGCACCCATTTTCAAAGACGTTTTGCAGCGCGATTCAAGCTTAGTCGAACCCACAGGCGTCAGCAAAACACAAAAAAATAACGACAACAAAACACCGTTTGTTTCCACAGGCCCGCGATGACCTTAAGGAAATAACATTTGCACCAACATTTTTTTGAGGAGATGGGCTTTATCTTATCAGATTGCTCCCGCTGAGGACAATAAAAAGAAAAGAGGAACAAAGAAACAGATACAATTGCTGCTATTATTGGTTGCACGCTCTCCTCGTTCTGTCAGCGTTTTGTGGGAGGTTTATGGGATTCACGCCCTGCTAGAAAGTTCATTTTAAATCCTCATAAAATAAACATGATTGGATAGAAAGTTTTTTTTTTTCCTATCTATATCTGATAAAACCAACTGTAATGACATCAAGAGTCAAGAATATTAGATTATACTGTATCTGATTGACAGAATAGTTGATTGCTCTCATTGAGCCCATAGATATATACTTATTATATGCTGTTAATTAAAAGGAAATTGACTGAAGTCGTTTGTGGAGTCACTTGAGGCAACTGGAAGTGAGGTCTACTAGTTGTATGCTGTGTGGTTCTGTCTCAGTGCTCTTATCAACCTTGTTTCCAGCAGTCTGTCTTCAGCAAAAAGGACAAAAAAATCAGGAAAAAAAAAGAGATAAATCCACTGTCAAGCGGCACATTACATGTTATTACGACTTAAGGTTGTTATGGCATAAGTTAGGCTTTGTGTCTGTCAGCTTGTCAGGGAGTTTGTAGCCCGACAAATCAGTTAAGGTGTTTTTTTTTACATTTCCACTGAAATTCCTACAGCAGACAAGTGTAGTTGTTGTCGTCTGTCTCTCCTCTGATGCGCTCCGTGTGTGTGGCCCCACCCGCAGTCAAATACAGAGCAGAGGAGAGAAAATAGCACAACCATAAATGACAAGCAGTAGACTCTCACGCTGAGCTGAAATGAAACGAGTGCACATAAATTAGGGAAACATAGTTCAACTGTGTTTTGCTGTCATTTATTTTCTTACGTTGTTGAGGTAAGTTTGTTGTTTTTATGTTAGGTGAGAACCAGAGTTACGGTTCATTACCGCCACCTACTAGGCTGGAGTGTGAAGTGTTTGAAGTTAGCGTCGCTTAGCACGAACAGTCACGTAATGACTTGACTCTCAACTCTGCACTCTTTCTTTCAGACATATTATCGCTCAACCCACCTCCTCCTCATCACCACCACGGTATCCAGGGAGACTCATCCAAAAGTTTCCATCAACCACCTGCTAGCTCCGCTCTAAACATGTGTGTGCGTGTGTGTGTATGTGTGCGTCTTGGAGGTGAATAATTCACTCAACACAAGTGTTGCATGAGTGCCACATTACAGGTAGGTTTACCATTCACAGTTGAAAACCTTTACTCTAATATATACTAATTTATTCTGATTACGATGAACACATTCGAGGATTTAGTTCGTGATTCAGCGCTGTGATTTATAATTTTTGGCAACTTTTTTTTCAAGCCTGAATCAAATCACCTGCTTCTTCTTCAGATTGTGATTTTTCTCTGAAATTTAAGAAAAGAACAGACGTGAGGAAGGATGCTATGAGTTATTCCACTCTGGTGCGATCACAGCATCTCTGGCTGTAGATATTAGATAGTCTGGTTTCACCGAACCTAATGATACTCATGTGTCCTTTTAAGGCTTTAATCTTTTATTTCTGCTCACTGACTACAAGCACTGTTCTCCAATTGCTGAGTCAAAGCTTTTCTTTTAGAAAAGACAATAAACCAGAAAGGCCCAGCCGCAGATGAAGTGTGCTCTGATTCACTGGGATTGATCAAAAATCCCAACAACCCCTGCTGATATATTGTGGTCATTTTGTGGTGTAACAATAAAAATTACTTTCTTATTGCCAGGAGTTACATCGGGATCGGAGGCGGCTGTGGTTCGGCTGAAAATTGAAAAGACGTTTTATGTCAAGATTTGATAATTATGAGTCACACTCATGTCAGTGTTGTTTAGGCCACATAACTGGCTCCTTATAGTCATTTTAAGACGTCTGTGTACTATATATAGAGAATCAAAGTTCATATAGTCCTTTAGCTTTAGCATTCGTCAGTCAATAGAGACCGATTTGTGTTTAAAATGTAAAACTGCCATGCTTGGTGCACCACTTCAATGTGCACACTCCCTCTAAATATACTGTAATAATAATATCTATAGATAAAATGACTTCTGTAGTAGAGGATGATGTTGGATGGCAGCACATGTAGATGTTTAAACTCTGTGTTCCAGCTCAGTGAAACGTCTACTTGATATGAACCATTTGTACTCCCAACACGAGAGCCTTGGTGTTTACATTGGGAGGCTAAATGTTTGCTCTCTGTTTGCTCTCAGCTGGCTGTTTGATTGAAGCCTGAAGCATAACAAGCAGAGGGAATAATTATCCATACAGGGAGAAGTTGGGTTTCAAACCCACCACCCCCCCAGGGGTGTCCACTGAGCACAGCCAAAATACAGGCTGTCTGCAGTAATGATGAACAAAACAACAACAAGCTGCAACACAGTGCAACAACCTCATGAGCAAAAAGACACACACACACACACACACACACACACGTACAAAAAACAATGTAAAGTGTATTACACTTAAACAATATGTGACAATTTAGTAAAATACAACAATGTCTGCAAAATATATAACAATTCTATCATATGGAAATCAATGTGGGGACCAAAATATATTTTCCTTTCATGCTACTCTTATTATTGTTTGAGATCTAATGTTGGCAAAAAATGCTGTTGCCCATCGTTAGCATAGCTAGCACGCATTAGCTGGGAGAGCTAACTTGTTTACTATGTTCTGTGAATGTCGCTGTCGCCCTCAACGTCCCGAAATACTATCATAATAAAGTCTCCTGATCCTGACCATGTCCAGAGGTCCTGACACACCAAACCTACTGTAAAAAACTAGCAACGACACACACACACACATACACACACGTTTATAAGTTTATAAGACTTTAGCTGAAAGTCAAAGACTGATAAAACGTATGCACCTTCTGCACCTTCTGCACCTCTGTGACAGAAAACATCTAGTCAGCAGCCAGATTTTAATTTTAATCTTAAAAATAAAAAACATCACCGAGAGGCAAAGAAAATAAACCAGCCAACCGTTTTCTGTCAGTCTGTGTGTTGTCATGCACTTTGAATATGGATTGATACATCTGCTAAAAACATTTAGAAAGTTTTGTTTTTTTTGGTTATTTTTTGGTTTGTGTGACAATACAGAAGCACAAAATGAGGAGAAACAAAAGGAGAAACATAAGCATCTTTAATGTATTTTGTTTCTTCCTCTTTGACTCGTAGGGCGATCTATGGACTTGTTTAATTCACCCTTGTTTGATTGACAGATCTCTGGGAAGTTTGGAGAAACATCGCAGCAAAAAAAAATCGCTTGACACCAACGATGGAGACATAATAAATAAATAAAAAAGAAGAATCTCTATAGGCAACCAAATTAGTATTGACAAACAGACTAGTGTGATTTCATCAACAGACAACACATATTTATGTTCATGTTATACTTTGCCAATACAGTCTTCAATATATTTGCAAGTGTTGCAATTAATGAGAGCAGCAAGTTTATTATGGATGCAAAAAGTCAAGCTGGCAGACTCTTGAAACACTGACATTTACCAGCCTGGGGCAGCACACAGAGACAGTGTGTGGAAAATCAATACAAGTCATTACCATTACTCTAATGATGCAGTGAGTCGGTGTTTTAACACTGCGATAATGCATGTGTTATCCGTAGTACGCAACTTAGGAAAAATAAAACGCACAATATTATGTTTGATTCATCATTCATTTTCACCACAATTATATTTTAAACATGCCTACTTAATCTATTTAATTGATTAGATGTTGGTGCAGGATTTGCTTGCTGGTAGAAAAAAAAATACCTGCTTTCCTAAATATTCTCATAATTGTACGGCTTCCTCGTACAAGGCACCGATGTCTTTACGTTAAGCTCCCAATCCCACGACACATGGCTGACAATTTCCAGCACTGAGTAGAAACATCAACTTTACTGCAGAAGACAAAGTCCGTCTCCCCAGTGCGATGAACTTTATCCATTTAGCCTTGACTCTTTATAGAAACCCAAAAGGACGACCACGGAAACCTGCGGTTTCACTGATTAAGATAACTCCTTAAAAGTGACCTTCACTGTGTTTTTCAGACGGACTTTAAAGCACGACATTTCTCATTAGCAGACACAAAAGATGCATTAAGTACAGAGACAGGACAGCCAGTAATGGCCTATAGGACCATCCAGCTCTTCCAAATGGACCCATAAAGGGCATCCTTCCACTTGAAAAACCTGAGCTGAAAAAGGCCACAGTGATTACAATTTCATATTTTACCCCTCAGCAAAGCTTCTGCAGATAAGCAGTAGGGATCTGATTTGGCCAGGTCGGATCTTGTGTAGTTAAACGTCTCGGTACAATCCTACAGTTGGATATTAGCATTTGTATTGTGCAGCTCCGTTGTTGACTAAAGCTGCCCTGCCTTATCAGTCAACGCAGGCTTGTCAGGTCTGCACCTCACAGTGAGTGACTGCCGGTGCTTCCCATTCAGGGCTGCAGCGCTGGGAGCGCACACTGGGCCTGGTTGGAGCTCCAATCTCAGAGCAAAAAGGAAGAAACAGCATCCGCTCTGCTCTTTAATAGCAGCGCTCACACAAACACACACTCACCTCCAACTGCTGCCAGAAACACAAAGAAACACATTTTCCCTCCTAGCTAGTCAACCCCAGCACTGAGCATGTGTTTCTACAGTAAGAGGAGGTTTAGCTCCAACTGTTACTTGGATTCATTTCTGCTTAAATAAGCTTTTTTTTGTTTGTTTGTTTGTTTGTTTCTAATAATATTCTGCACTTACATTTTCAAATCCTAAATATAGACACTTTAAAATAAAGCACATGTCATTTTTCTTGTGCATAAAAAAGCCATATTTGTTTCACTTTATTCAAATTGTATAACTTGAAGATAAACACATTTTAATTTAATTTCATTGAATGTGTGTTTTGCAGGTGACTGTTTGATTAGAAAAGCTTCTTGGGGGCTTGTTTGGCTGAATGATCGCTGTCCCACATCAATGTATTACAGTAAAAGAGCTGGATATGGCAAGCCAGACTCGTCGTGCTTTTCTCAGAATACCAAGATAAGATCTGTGACAAAATTATTGATCTGCTACCTGAGGGCAACAGTAACCTCATGTTTCTGTCTGGAGAGTCAGTGCAGCTAGAATATTAATAATCATACATACTGAGAACAAGCAAATCAATTATCTTCCGGGCAATTCAAACCCAAATACGGCGAGAGATCTCGTCTAACTGGAAACTCATGCCGAGAAAGTGTACCATCTGAAAACAGCGAGAGAACTGTGACTCGTAGATCTGATTAAAACGCTAATAAAAACCTTTTTTGAAGAAGCATTTGCTATCACATATAAAGACGAACATCTGGGATCAATCTATCTCTGTAGTTATTGTTTCAGTTTCTGTCCACTGGAGGGCAATTTCATAAAGCACGACACAAGCCCTGATTGAGAGTACTTGGAGAAATGTCAACAGAAGCCGTGTAATGACTGTACAAATCAGGTTCAGCATAACCTTGAGTGATAGCAGTATAAAACAAGTCGTTGAGCAGGGCCGGCTGAATACGTGAGAGCCTCATACAACCTGGCAGCTGGGGTTTCTGATTAAAACCACGGCCGTAGATGATCTGCTACGATTTATGAAAGAGATGTGAGCAAAAGTCAGTCAAAAGTTGAACCTGAAAAACCTGCAGAAGAAACTGAGAACAACAACTCTAGATGCTGAACACGAGGAAGAGAAACGGCATACTTTCAATTATCTGAATTTTACCTTAACGGATTTTAAATAATTTCCTGTATTATTAAATTAAAGTATTCAAAGTCGGGGCCAAGAAAATACACAAACAACAGTGCATTGTTGCTGTTCGAAAACCTCCCTCTGTGCACTGCTGAACACTGCAGAAATTATAGGAAGAATGATTACAAATTACAGTAATCAACATCGTTAATTAATAAGTCAGATCCTCCTCAATCACTTAGAAGGCAACAAAAACTTGAAGGGCTCCCACACTGCGGGTGAATGAGGATGATAGCAGCTTCCCGACACGTATGAGTCATGGCAGGTAATTCCACTGGGCCTTTGTTTGTTTGACAGCAGCACGCTCCCTCCAACTGCTCCTCTGATAATGGTGTTTATGTACTTTGGCTCCGCGAGGCGAAGCAAAATGGCCACGCTAACAATAGAAGGAGTGGACGAAGCCAACCGGGGAAATGGCACCGAAGAATCAACGGCATCCGCCGCGATGTTCAACCCACACGAATAATAACTCGCTTATCTTAATCGTGAGAGACCGAAAGAAGAAGACAGTCCGGCTATATCATTATAAAGTCTAAATTTACAATTTATCATTAAGAATCTGATCTAGATAGTTCACAGGTTTCTGATTATTGAGACCTTCTCTGCAAAATCATGATCTTTGTCTTTCAAACTTTAACAACAGCTGAACTCGTCCTGTCAGATCAGAAAAAAACCTTAAAACTCTGATATTTCATCAATAATAGAAAAGAACAAACTAGATATGAGTACAAAGTTTAATTAGGTTCCAGTATATTATCATGCATTTCTAGGGCAAGCTGATATTGAAACAGGTTTTTAATAACTATGAGCACAAAGCACACAGATATTTGATTGACAGCGAGCAGTGTGATATGTTTTAAACCCGCCTACTGTATTTAAGGGCGGGACTACAGAGTCAAATAACATTGATCTTTGAGCTCAGTGTTATGAGTTTGTGATATTAAAATGAGCACGAAAGCATTTTGCTGCACAAATATGATTTTATTTTTTTGTCTGAACAGTCTAATAGCTTCTTCTAAACATAAACATCACAAACAATCAGGAATGAAAATGATGAGGTAACCAAACTGTCAAGGATTTTCAAGGATTTTGGGTTTTGTTTGTTGGCTGACGCACGTAGCTCAGTAGAGTCCACACAATCCTGTGAAGAGCTTAAAGCAGGCAAAATGAACCAGAGCCTATTTCTACATCATATTCTACAACATCATATTCTACAGTACCTTCATTTTGGGGCATTACGGATGCTGACAACCTCTCCTGCTTCTCCTGGTACTTTTTTCTACTTTCCGCTGTCTATCCACTTCCTCCTTATATCAGCGTCATCTGAACGACATCACCTCCCCGGGTCATAATTACTACAGCTGCTATCACTCAAACGTGACAAGGTTGTTTTTGGCCTGACTGAATTTACGGCCTTTAGTGTGTTTTTTTTATTTATTTATTTATAACTCGGGCTGCATGTTTGGGATTGTTGTCATACCGCAGAATGAATTTGGAACCAGTCAGACATCTCCCTGATGGTACTGCATAATGGATTAAGACTCTGAACATCTAAAGTCCATAAAACTTTTGCACAGGACTGTATTTCCAGAGTTAGAAACTGATGCACAGAATGTGGGGACAGAAAGTGAGTTGTCTGTGGTGCAAGGTAAGAATCAGGTGTGGGCAGCTGTGTTTTTCTCTGCTTTCTCTCCCTCGACGAACTTATAGGCACACTGTGGCAGAATCACAGGGGAAGAGGGAGGGAGCATAAGGGAGGCCCAGAAGTTCCCCCACCATGGTGACCGGGAGTCACAGGCGGGGTGACGCTCCCCAATATCCCCGACGTATTGTTCCCCTCCAGGCACCGGGGAAGCATGCAAGAGAACAAGGGTCCAACAAAGCTTTTTCCAGCTTTTTCTTTTTTGGTGCTGCAAGACACCACGAGTAAGGAAGAAGAAAGAGGCTGGCAAACACAACAGAGAAAACACCCAGAGGACTACGGTACAAAGTACTGCCAGGCATAAGCAGTGTCTAATTGTGTTGGGACTAGTTACTGCCAGTATCTCTTGTCCTCGGGGAGCATTGGAGATTGGTGGCACACCGCAGGAGGATCCAGCACGCTGCCGACAACCGAGCCCCCCTAATGGATAAGGCCGACGCCAGCGGCAGCCCTTGTTAACCAGGCTAAAGGTCCAAACCGCCCTAACTCTTTTATTTTTTTGTACCCACAGTACCAACAGTGGATCTGCAATGTTCTATATACTCTATATACTTGTTTAGTTGTGTTTGTAATACAAAAGTAGATGATGCACAAATGCTGTTTTAGCCAAATAGCAGTCTTCACTTAACGCTATAGAAGTCGTTATTCATCTCAAGTCTAGCAAAATAATAAAGCTGTCATTCACATGTCATATTAAATATATCATATATATGTGTATGTGTTTCAATGCTTTCTGATCTCTGACAAAACAATTATCTTGTTCAGAAGCGAATGTTTGAAGCTGGAGATTAAAAAGTGATAGAACTGAAATAAAACGGCAGTGAAGCACTGAACGGTTGACATTTCTACGAGTTGATGGCGAAAGCTACAGCCAATTATCACCTACTTATTTAAAATATTACTTTTCAACACTTTTAACACTGTCTTTGATGGGACCACAATTTGTATAATATATATATATGTAGAAAGTCTGGGTTGCTGCGGCTCTGAATTAGAGTCAGACAAATCAGAATATCGGCCTTTCAAGTCCCAACTCTGAAAGTGTCATTAGGCGAGATAGTTAACCCCAAATGGCTCCCAAAGACTGAGCCATCTGTGTGTGAGTGCATGTCAGACTCGTCCTGATGTCCAATGAGGTCAAGAGATTGTCCAAAATAAACTTTTATTTGAGAGCAGAATTACAAGGATTACTTCTTCTCATCCATCTCCTCAGTACGGATAAGAGTGAATAACTTCAGCATATCAGTATTCTTCGTGACAGGCCGCTTTTTTTGGAAAATGCACTTAGAATAAAAGGTGCTCTTAACATTCACAAATGTGCACTCACAGTGGACAATCCGTCATAATCATGAGTGCATACTGTATAGCTCAGTGGGCACAGCAGTCTCTTTCTATCTCAGCTGCTGACATTCAAACAAAGCACTGGCTCCTCCGCTCCTCTGCAGGATCCCAATGAAAAACAACAACAAATGAATCACAGGCAACAGCAGCCCACTTTGCTCCCTTCACAACATATATAAAATGTCAATGCGCACAACAATCCTTTACAGTGATGGATAGGTTAGTCGCTGCTCTGTTCAGATTACCGAGCTCCGACTCCACCTCGTACTACCTTCACATTTCACACTTTTCTTCTTTTTTTTTTTTTGAAAATGTCATACACGAGGTTTCATAAACAGATGTTGTTTTTATTGTTTAAAAGATGACCCAAGCTAAAGGTAACCGCGGTACGAAACATCCAAACAAGAAGCCGTCTCTGTACTATATGTGGTTTTTTATAAGTTTTGGAAAAAAATATTTTGTTCGTAATAGTTCATAAAAAGACAGAATTACATGCTTTTCAATATCTTTATTCGCTAGTGTTATTTTTATTTAAAAGGCTTTATGATTTTAAAAAAAGTGCAAAATGGACACAGTTGACAGCAATTATGTGAAAAAAGCTCCTTAAAAACGTCCCTGTTGTGAAGTGATGATGTCCATTCATCTCAATAAGTCAATGAGAACTTAACCGTAATCTTTTCTTATAACTATAGACTATAACTCACAGTGAGACCATTTAATTCCTGTTATAGTGACTGTTATATGCCAGAATGTGGCATATAAGTTACACTATGGTATTGGTACTTTGTTTTACAGATGACATTATAGTGTGATATGATCGTTTTCTTCCAATAAAATACAATACTTACAATATATATATCGCATTTTTCTGATCTGACGTCCGTCTCAGCAGGATGTTATATATAAAACTATAACAAATGACAAAAAAGTAACTGATATGACTCAGTCATCTCATCAGACACCACGTGTTTGGTAACTTGAGGCACAAACTGCTTGGTTAAGATTACAGAAAGGCCGTGATCATTATTAAAATAAATCAGAATCAACTTTATTGTGCTGAATATGCTTAAATATATAAGAAATTATTAAAGTTAGAGAACCTCATGTTACTTCTGCCCCCGCGAGCTTGCCAGCAAAACCCTAAATCTCTTCCAGATGCATCGTACTGGATCGACAAAAGAAACAACTCATTTTGACATGATTGTGTACAAGCAAAAAGTCTTTTTTTATGTGCCAGTTTGCATCACATGACCACCAAAATAAATCCCTGTGTTGTTACTGCAGGCTCGGTCTGTTTTAACAACCTGTGTTCTGGCACCATAAAATGAAGGGAGCAGGGTCTGGCATATTCTTGCAATGTTTTGATGATGTGGACTAAGGCTGATTTAGGCTCAATATCAAAGCTCCAGCTCCAAACAATGTGGTAGTGACAAGTTTGCTGTGTCATTCATCATAAGTTCAGGGACAACCTATTTTAACTTATTGGATCCTAACCTACAACCGGGTTAAATACTTGATCAGGAGGAAATTAAGAGACGTGTAGTAGGACATCAGGGCAATGCAAACCATTGCATTAAAGGTGGAATAAAAGGTGACCTAAGGTTACTTCCTCACATTGATAGTCTGAGCAACAATGCTTATCTTAACAAAATGCTATGGGGCTTAATAAAGTTCATCATAAACACACACACACATAAACATATTGTATGCAGTGGACTTGAAATGCACATAAATATAAGAGTATGGAGGCAAAACTTTCATATTCTCAACAACAACTCCTCTATAAATGCATGATAAATTAAAACAAGCCAAAGGAGGCCTTGACCTTTAAGAAATGTATAGATGTACTACTAAGACATTTATCATTTTCTAATTAAGATATGTGGGTGGGAAAAAAAGCATATCTTGTGTGTCCAAAGTCATCAGTGAAATGGCTCTCCATCAGTGTGAAATGATTACAAAGCCATGTTTAATTAATGGAAATATGACCCAGGTGTCAGAGCTAATATATCAACGAGAACATGCTTTAGTTTTAGACTATTCTGTGTCAAAGGATGAAGCTGGAAAGAAATGCATCAGCTTGAAAATAGCAAAAGAGAAAAGAGCTTTTTTTTTTTTACAGACTGAATTTTGGATGAATTTTACTATTTAAAAGCACTTCTGTTTTATTAAAAAATATGGGGAAAAAAAACAAATAAAGTTGGGAGAGAAGCAAAAATCCAACTCACATATTAGTTTTTAAGTCAGTTCTATCCTAATATTTGTTTGTTTGTAGTCTCTCTCGTCAAATATGGAAGCATTTTAAAAAATCTGGATAAAATAAATCTAAAAAATAAACTTTTAAACAGCAGAAAAAAAAACAATTTTTATTTTTATTTATTTTTTTCTGCGTTTCTCTGCGTTCGGTGTCTTCTGAGACAAGTGAAGAATGCAGTAGTTGGATATATCAGAATTAATGATGACATTTATTCGTATGCTGTTGTTGAAGGTGTGTCTGGTCAGCTGTGTTGTCCACCATCATCTCCTCAACCTGCATGTAAATAACACCCACATCATGTGCTGTATGCTCACTCCTGTCAGAGACTGCCATTATTTAGTCTGAGCAATGAATAATAATAATTCAGGATCCTAGCACTCATATGTCACAAACAATAAATTAACCTCAGTTAAATACTGAGCTGTCAGCTCCATTTGAAAGCACAATCAGGATGCAATTAGCCTTTTTATAGGTTGCATATGGGTCGTTTTAATTCTCCAGACTTTATTGATTTCCATTCTTATATATATATATATATAATTGTTCATCAGCACATCCCAGCTACTGTACACTATATGCTTATTTTATTTGTTTGGTGCATCCATTGTTTCTCGAGGAAAGGGTTGTAAATTAGTGTTATTGTGACGCAACACTAGCAGAAGGTGCAAAAGTACGTAATAACAATCCCAATTAGATTAGATTTCTGTTTCCACACTGTAGCTTGCCACACACTCTCACCAATTTGTTGTTGTTTTTGTTTTAACGTCTGTGTTGATGTCTTAGCGGTACTGAAGATGCTCTTCTTCTTCTTGGGTTATGAGCTGATGGTGTCTGCTCGCTACAAATGGACTGCAGGGACGTGTGAAAGTGGTAGAAAATCATGAAAGCATGGCCAAGGTTGCTGTCCAAAAGCACTATGAGACAATAAGTATAAAAATAAAGTTCATGACATACACTGCTGAGGTGAACACAAGTAAAGTATACTATTCCTTATTATCCTTCCCCTTTGAAATGTTGGCTTTTTGTTAGGTTACTGTTCAAATTAAGTGGTGAAACAACTGGCGCGTATTAAAAGTGTTTTTTTCTGTGGTTGTCAATGTCGGATGGATGGATTGACATTTAATTTGGTATAAATACTAGTGTTTCCCACATGATGTAATTGTAATAACTTTACTTTTTCATATTGCCCCATCATCAGGTCACAAAATATCTGCAAACCTAATTAGCCATTAGCCTCAGCAGCATTTTTTGCTAAATAGCAAACATTAGCTTGCTAACATGATCACCTAAGATGATACCTACTAAACATCAGCATGTTAGCATTTTAGAGTTAGCATTTAGCTAACATAACAAGTCCTTTAGTAAAGTCCATAGATGTGGGCTCCAGCTATTATAATACATCCATAGTACATCCTCACAAGGTCTAAAAATACCTCATATTCTACCGTATATTTATATAATCCGGTGATTGATAAACACAGGTGTGTAGCTACAGTAGTGCAGAAACTGGCTAAAAATAAGAACGGTGATTTCATATCTACCTAACTGGTAATTAACCCCAATCAGATGAGCAGGAGGAGGAGGAGTGTCCCTGCGGTGCCGAGAATAACCTGGAAATTGTGTTAAATCGGAGGTCAGAGTCCGTAACCTCTTCTTCACATGGAGCGCAATGACACGCAACACAAGTGGCAATTTTCCCCGCGCAGCACACTGTAATCACTGTAACATCATCTTCAGCAGTTTTGTTTTTAGTCATTATAAATGATAGGATACAAACCCCTTTCTAAGACTGTATGTTCTTACTTCATTACATTTCTAGTGGATGCAGATCCTACGAGTGAGTGTGCACAAACGAGCGTTTAGCCTTCGCGGTCCACCTCGTGTGTTGTTGTTGTACGTCATTGCATTAATGCGACTTTTCACGCTGTTACAGTTTGGTCTGAGAAAAGTAGCTGGTCAGTAACGCTGCTCTGCTCCGTGTGATTTGCATTGATGACTCAAGAGGAGAAAACACCAACACAATAGAGGACTGATTTCTTGTTTTCCCCACTTGTTTTCCGTTCAATCACTGCACAGCGAATTTTGATTTTCAGAAATAATATAGAAGAGTTATGAATAATGAGACAGAGTCAGAGGAGCAAAAGCTTAAAGGGATATTCTGTCAGTTTGGGTAATGCTTCTTACTGGGAATCAATATCAGTTCAGCAAAGGATGTGTTTAAAAAGACCGTAAGCACTAAAAGACGCTTTCCAACAGCTCCAAAAATGCTTGATATCTTGCTAGCAGGTGATAAATACTTCTAATGGTAAGCTTGAGACAAGCTAGCACTGGTGCTGACAAGCTAATCTGCTAATATTGTAGCTAGCAGACGGCCAGGGAAGGGAAACTAATTATTCTAAATTAAATTAAATCTAAAATCTACTTATTCTAATGTGAATTATGTGACAATAAAACAGTTAGAAATGGAAAAGTAGTTTATTATGGCTTTAACTGTTTTACCTCTTTCTTTGTTTTACGGAGGATTTACTAGCTTACGAGGTTACTAGCTAACTCTCTGAAAGACAGCACACATGCTTATTTCCCAAACTATTGGCACTTTTTTTTTTTTTGAGCGTGAAAGAAGAGTTTAAAGGTTAAAACAGCATCATGTTTGATTATCTAATTACTGGACAAATGAGGGCTTTGACAATCTGCCATAACGGATAAATTAACAACCTCAAGATGCAGCAGATGGACCCGTTTTTTGAAATGCTAACTTTTCTAATGAGGCAAACCTGTTTAAGGTTAAGAAGTTGGAAAACTGAAATCCGGCTCACTATTAGACACAAATATGAATTTAATGGTTAAACATAAAAAGTGCTCTAGTCATTCGTTTTTAATAAACTTATTTCATAATATACCCATATAGCATACAGAAATTATTTCATCTTTTCATTTAATAACAAAAGAGGGAAATGTGTTCCCAAAATCCAATCAGTAAACTTAGTGTCCTGGGAAATATGCAGCTGGATTTATTTCAAGTCATTACAGCACAGAGTTTAAACCAATAAGAAACTCCTGAAACATGGATAATTCTCCTTGTCATCTGCTCTTTTTTATCTTCAGAGTTTGGTTTTATACGACTCAGTTGTTTGCTATATGATGATCATGAATTACAAAGATCACCAGCTGGAAATTGAACATTTTCCATATGTTAATGTGTTCTCACAACTGTGTAATTTCTGGTGCACATAGTGCAGAAATATTGGGACATTTACGATGGAGGGAAAGTTTTTCATTTATTTTCTCCAGGAAACAACTCCTACTTCAAAGATTGGCCACATCACCCTCCAGGCAAGATTTGTTTTACAACTGAATAAATACTCATAACAAAAAAAAACAGAGACAGGATTTGGTTTTTACAAGAACAAACACATTAATCCACTACTTAAATGATGCTGCAAACTTCCACTTGTTGCTATGAATTTAAATGTAAAAGCATATTGAGTTTACCCGTATTGTACCAATCTGTCTGTCTATCGAATCAATTCTATAAACTATATTTGAAGACTTGTTTGACGAAATCTTGTGCACTGATGTTGTGTTGCAAGGTTGCTTCACAAATCGCAACAGCATCTCGGGAAAAACTCCTCAGTCAAGTCCTAAAGTAAAAAAAAAAGGAAAAAATGTGAATATTAAAGAGCCGGGAAGCTTAAAGCCATCAAACAGGAGACAAGCATCAGAAACAAGTGACACAAGCAAAAAAAAAAGCAAATGAAGATCTCCACTGAAGCAAAGCCACGGCAGGCAGTTTGAAACATGACAATGACTCATGTGCAACGGCACTGATTCACATGTCTCCATCCAAGCCTGATAAAGTATCAGCAGATCTCATGAATAAAATAATAAAGTACTAGAATGAGACTTAGAGGATTATCCACATGGATATCAGATTACAGAGCGTACTCGCTGCACACTGCATGTTCCAATACATATAATACCAGATGATTGTTGATTGTTCTGATAATTAATTATCTCATCTGACAGAATAATCTAGCGAAACATGTGGGAGAGATTAGGATGCGTCTTAAATGACGACATGCTCCTTCCCTCATAAGGTGGCAGAATGTTTGCCCAGAGTACTTTGTAAAAATTTAATCTTGTACACACACACACACAATACGACTTTGACGAAATTGCTTTCCGTCGTACAACACTGTAGCTTGTATAATTATAATAATATACAAGTGTTATCAGATGCTCTCTCTTGCCTGAAGGTGTGCAGCAGTCCCAGATGGAGAAGTCAGAGCATCTCCGTCCTGAGGAGCTCCTTCTGGCTCTCATCGAGCCGGGGCTGCACGCCGCCGCTGGTGGGCTGAACACAGCTGAACACGGGGTTGGAAAGGCTACAGCAACAACCCACTCCATAACAACTGGCACAGGAATTCAATACAGCAAGAGCTATTGTAGTGAAAAGCAATATACTGGAACCCACTTTCTGCTGTATGAGCTGTATCACAAAAAAAAAAAAAAAATGATGAATTGTAATGCAACACATGGTGTGCACAGTAAGCAGAAAACACGCCGGAAAGTGATGCAAAGGTCATTATTCTTCCCATGTTCTGTAAATATTAACCGATACATATCGACCACAAATCTGAACCAAGTTTTGTCAAAGATTGCTTTAATTAAATATGTTTTGACGTTTAAAAGTTTTCCAACGTAGGTTTTGCAGGACAGGCGGGACAATTCACAGCCGCGGTGACGACGCCCGTTCATCTGGCCTTTTTTGTTTGTCCTCGTCAAAGTCTCCGATCATTGGATCACAGCCTGAGACATTTGTTACTGTAACCGTTTGCATGTATGAAACCGTGAAAGCGTGACGGCCCATCTGCACCGGGAACAAATCAAAGAGCTATAATACAACAGACAGATGTTGTCCTGTTGTTCACCCGCATGCCTTCCTGTGCTGATGCAGACAAATGTTTGAATCCACGTTTACACATTTTAGACTGTGATAGCAAAAAATAATGTTCCCACAGTGCAATTAGCACATTTCACAACATTGAACAAATCCCAATCAGGGATACTGTGATGCAATTTAAATGTATGCACAGTCCAAACAGTAGAAGTGAGCAGCAGATTCTACATCTAAAAGTATAATTTGACGAGCTCAACTCAATGTGAACATCCGTGGATTCGTCATTTCTCACCTAGGCTGATCTATATTCTGGGGCTCTACTGGAATATCTTTGCATGAGTTACAGTTCATATATTGTGTCTTCTGTCTCTTTAAGGCTCATTCCGGCCAATCGGAATGAGCCCGCTCTATTCCGATTGGCCGGTTTACAGAAGCTGGATTTTCCTTCTTTCGCTAGTCCTTTATTCTGAAAAACATCCGTACATGTTTCAAGTCTCAGTTCGGTTCCAAAATACACGAGTGGACAACAAAAACAACTCATCGCATGTAATGTACAGGTGTACTCCAGGACCCTATGACATCACTGCGGGGTGTGGTTACAGGTGCAACAAAGCACACGTCTGACTACACAGACATGGTTGAGGTTAAGTTACTCTTTAACTTCATACTGATGCAGCCAATAGTCACAGACAACAATGACGTATTCTGTATTCTAGTCTATGTCAAGCCTGGATATTGTTTGCTCATCCACTGCTGCACCACTATGCACAGCCGAGCCTTAACGTGATGTTTTCACCACGTGATATGTAAAGTAAGAGTTATCACAGGAAAATATGTAAACGTCACCTCTGTATTTGTTCTCTCGCCGCACTAGAAACAGTCACATGTCAAACTCGATAATACCTGTATTATAATCACGTCATGTGTCAGAGATTAAAGGCTATTACAGTCAGTTTTCCTTAAGCTGATAGACGTGAAGCACAGGCTCCAGAGGTAAAGACTATCTTCTTCAAAGTGAATGGCTTTACTGGTGTTTCTATACTATATATATGGACCCTGGGATAAACTGAAAGTTGCACATAAACGGCCAATTTTTATTCAGGATTGCCTATTTTGTCCTCGAAGAAAATGCCGTCAGAATTATTTTAAAGATGATCATATAAAATCCTTCACATAGGGACTTTTAGTTTGTCAATGCTGTCATTAATGTGAGATGAAATGATAACAAAGACCATGTGACCTTGGGTTCAAAGGTCAGCTGCGTCCTAACCGCAATCCTCCTAGAAAGCCAGCAGGGTTTTGAAGCCGCAGCTATAATTTGACTTGATCCACCTCTGCGCTCTGATGAATCCCCTCGTTCACCCATTTCTTTTCACGAGGGCAAAGTCATTGATTTCTCCTGCTGTGTTGTTGCCGCTCGGTACCAGACCATAATACATGGGCGCTAATTCTAAGGAAAGGTGCACACACCTCAGTAAAGCCACAGGCCTGAGGGAATTGGATATTGGATGTTATCTCCCTCAGTCCTGGAACAGTGTGACAAATGGAGGCTTTCGCTCTGCTGTATCCATAAAGCCAGGTGCTATATTGCATCCATCCAGCTTTTTTTTTTTTTTTTTTTACATTATATTTCCTGCAAATAATTCTTTATTAACGTGTTTGTAATTATTCTCATCCAATAACAAAGAATAGAAAAAAAAAATCATTTAACTGTTGTTAATTTCATCCACTGGAGTAACAGTTTTCACAGGTAGGATAATGAAGAAAGCTAATAACAAAAAGAAGAAAAGCTGATACGAACAGAAAACAACTTCATTTTCAACTACGGGGGTTAATGGTGTATAGCACAACGTGAAGTAATGACCTCATCTGGGATAATTAGTTTCCTGCACGTCTCCCTAACAGTTATTCAGCTCATCTGTCAATGAATCCTCCCATCGACTGCTGTAGAGACACCATAGGGTACAACTACAAATGCACTCGCTCACATATACATCTGTTAACACCCACGTGTGCTTCCTTTTCTCTCGCCTTCAGGTTATTTTTAAACTGAGGTTTACTTTTCACGCACACGAGCCGTACGCGCTCGTTTCCTCGGGTAACGTTGCTATTACGCAGAAAAAAAGAAAAAAAATTATTATTATTATTCACATGGAAACAAATGTACATATGTTGTACACACAGTGTGTTATATCGACCTCCTCAGGTAAAACAACTTGATACTTGCATACTTGATTGATCCATTTTACTTTTTTTTTTTTTATTATTTAAACATCACACATTACAAAATATCTGACAGTATTGTACAACTTTAAACTACATTATTGGGAGGATTGGAACACGTTTTATTTGGACAAATTTTGGCTTTTCCTCCTTCAGTGTACATACATACATACATGAAAATATTATTTAAAAAAAAGCACTTTGTCACACTTTAATATATAATATGTTATTAAGAACGTGCATAGTAAACATCTGCTTCATGTAAGATAGATACATATCTGAGCAAGATGCAGTGTTAATATATGCACCATAAGTGCTCTGAAACAATTATAATAGCAGTAATAACATGCATTAATAAATCACCACCACATCTTACACATGTTCACAATATCAAAGATGAATATCACCAAAAATAAAAGTAAAAAAACTGTAGAAAGTGTAGAAGGGGACGCGGGAGGCCAAACTACTCTATATTCAGTTATTCACTAATAAAGTTTTAGGGACTTTCTTCAGGCTCCACGTTAACCTTCTGAAGCACTTCAAAGGTGTGTTTGAGTTTCGAAGGGTAGTTTAGGTTCACAGCATAGATTAGGCTAAACAACACGGCAGCAGCTAAAGCAACATTATCCGACTGCAGCGACATCGTCTGGCCCTCGAGGACAATCCCGATTGGTCGTCTGCTTCATCACTGGCACCTATGAGTGCTTCATCTGCTGCCTGCAGGACACAACACAAACGCATTCAAATATACGAGGTGTATATGGGGATATTATACTGAATATCTGCAGCTGGTAAAGTCAAAATGTGAAGCTGCAGAGATACAGGAGAGCAATTTAATATAAGAGACAGTTCAAGGGGTCAGGATGAAGAGCTACACCGTTTGTGGAGGTGCTGCGTGAGGTGTCGGGGAGGCATACATTCATGTCTCCTTATCGATGTACCACTGGCTTAAATTAGTAAATAATAAAAGAAGCGATAACAAACACAGATAATCGACTTTTTCATTTTTTTAAATCTGAAATTGGTTATTCACACACTGACCCGTGTTGATGTGGTTGGGATCGTTACCACGCCGACATCCGGTTGCTTCTGTGTAATTTCAATAACGAGATGTTTTAGAAATAACAAAAATATGAAAGATAAAATCTGAAGCTCAGCAATCATACTGAGTGTCTTGATGACACATTCTCGTCCCCGAATCAACGTCATCGTCAATAATCAGAGCCAGTTGTTGGAGTGGTTAGTGTTTTTTTGTTGTTTTTTTTCCTCCAATCAAATCAACAAAGCAGTTGTTTTTGTGTTTACTTGAGTCATGGGTGCCATAATGTTCTCTAGGCTTATATATCTTCTGAACCGAGTGATCCGAGGTGTAGTTTTGTCGGATAGAAGGTGCACATCGTTCACTTATCGTCACCTTCGGGACACCGAAGCGTTCTCAGGTGTTGTAGCTGCTTTATTCATCAAGGAGCTTTTCTCAGTCAGACAAGGATGCTTTGAGATGACAAAGAGAGAAATATTTCTTTGCACTAGACCTTTAAAAAAAATGACTTTAGAGACGTACCGAATAAAAGCCACCTACACACACACACACATGGACCTCGAGATGAGTGGGAGCCTATTGACAGGTAACACCTCAAGGTGTGTGTGAGGCTACCAACACCAGCACATATTTATTGGACGTTATTTTATTATTAGCATTATTTATTTCTCTGTATATAAGTCAACTTTTAACCTGCAGTATTAAACATTGGATGTTTCTTCAACCTTTAACTCACTCTAGTTGAGTCGTTTCCTGCATTAATTAACTGTTGTTTATTCTCAAGCATCCTGCCGCAGCTTCTCAAGTACTGACAAGATTGTTTGTCCTGAGAGGGAACATTTTTTATTTTTTGTTTTGCCAATGCAATTTATTGTGAAAGACTCGTTAAAAGATAACATTGTTGTTTTCCCTGGTATATTTTTATCAGAGACCCTCGACTCCGCTGTATAAACTATAAATCATCATTCGCATGAATTTGCAGGAAACAACCTGTAATTTATCTAACCAAAAGTAGACAATGATTGTTTTTATTTGTTTTTTTTTACTTTTTTTCTTTTGGAAATATGACAAATTATTTATAGATCTGTTTACAATATAAAAAAAGTAAAAGTATAAACACATTGTTAGTGCTTGTGTCAAACACTCAGACTATTATTATTGTAATTACTAGAGTTTCCAATAAAGGGGGAAAAAAAAGCCTCATGTGGCACAACTTCATTTATTTCACCATCTTAAACTGTTTCTGTATGTTTGTTCTGTTTGTTTGTGTTTTTATATTGATATATATGTCTGTATATATGTATGTAATTTATATAATAGCACATTCTGTTGCGTAAATAACATGTTTTCACAGTTGTGTAGTACTTCAGATATGATGACGGGGGGGTTAGTGTTACCTACTGGTGGATTTACAAAAGCCCTGATTTCAGATTAAAAGGATGACTCACATACATATAATTTAGCTTCGGTTGGTGGCTCAATATTTACATTTTAAATACTTTTATACTTTCGCTGCTTTGGATCAAGACACAGAAGACTGTTTTTATCTCTACGCTGACCTCCATAACAGCTCGAACACGGCGTGCAGACATGGACACATCTGCACCCTCTGTTCTTGCTACTAAAGGAGACTATTTGAGATTTAATATCCTCCTGTCAGCAGAGCAGGTGCGCTCTGTTGAAACGTCGTGTTTCACACAGAGGCAGACCTCAGATGTCTGTCTTGCTCCATAGTTGGATCAGTGACAAACACATATTTTTAGATGTCTGAGTTGTTTTTGCTCTCTTTAGGTCTCTTTAAGCTGCTCACAGGTGAAACAAACTCGGAGAGGATGATGGAAGTGAAACCTGAGCTGTAACGTATAGCTTTAATACTCAGGTTTAGTCTTTGCAGCTCACTTGTCTGCACGAAATTTCAGTCGCATTGTCAATAATGAGCTCAGAAATGAATTATCAGAAAGGCTGAAATTTAAAAGTTAATCCTGACAGGTGTTCCTAAGAAATATGTAGTACAAAACCTGCAACCAGTAGCACAAGACAAATACATTATGAATATCAAACAGCATCAAACAACAGAGGGATTACAATTATTTGCACATTATTTAAGTTACTTGATTTGTTCGGTTGGTGGTTTTTGTTTTTTTGTGTCCTTTAAAGAAGTTCATTTCCAGACCAAAGCTTCATTTTCACTAAGTAAATGTCATACAATGATTTCCATCTGTATTATATTACATATTCACACAATATAACCCCCTTATATTTGAGCATAAACACGTCCAAGAACAGATATTACAAGCAAAAAAAACAGTTAGATCCTTTAATAGTGTTTATTCTGTGATTTTATATTATTATAACTATATTATGAGCGTTGATGTTTACCTTGATTGGTGTGATTTCTTACATTTTTTCCCTCGTGGAACCCAAAACAGTCATATTTCATATTTCATTCAGGTGGAGGCTCTTCAGGGCTTCAGCGCCCCAAAAATCACTCCAGCCTGCAGCGTGGAGGCTGTTATAGCAGCATGTAATGTCAACGGGTTGGAAATAAGATGTTCAACTGTCATATGAGGATGTGAGGTGAGTGTATAAGAATCAGACAGATTGAATCCAGCAGATATACACAGGTTCTATACGGATCCCATATATCCGGAAAGCTTTTTTTAACAAGACAAACACAGAGCTACACGTTAGATAATCTGATCATACAGTAGATTAAACGAAGGCTGGAGGCTGCAGTTAGTTAACATGAGACAATGCAACATATTTCTATAAATAAAAATGTTCTGGCAGAAGAAGTAAAGAAGTGACTCATGTTATAATTAAAAACTAAAAATGCTAAAAATGTAATTTCTGTTGACAAGGTAATAATAGAAACTTCACACGTCATTCAAGATAAAGTGTTTTTATTTAAAGTGGATTAAACCTTGAGTGGTGCAATCAGTATTTATGAGTGTGAACATGTGTTTAGTAGCAGAAAGTCAGCGGCGTCCTTTAAATTAGTCAAATATTGGTTGCAAATTAATTAATTTTTTTCTCAGTGACATGTTTTTATGCATTCGTTGCATGACCTCGGCTGAAAGGTGACTGTTAATATCATACATGTTGCATAACAGGACGCCTTAAACAAATTCAACCACCGTTTTAAATCAGCACCCAATATATATGTGTATATATGTTAAACGGCAGGTAACCATAGCAACAGTACTTCTGCTTTAACTTTTACTGAAACAACCATGAGTTAAAGGATTTCATGTCATCGTCTCTTATATATAACCCCCGACGCCATCACGGGTGCGAAACTCAAACAACCAAAAAAGAAAAAAGAAAAAGACGGAAATGTTTGAGTGTCTCTCGTGAATGATGCCCTCAAGTCAACAATTAACAAGAAGACAATCAACAACAACAACACTGGCTTTAAAGAGGGTAGCGTTCATACATTTGAGAAGCAGAAAGTTAAATAAATACATAAATGAGAGTTTTTAAGTAGGCAGCACTCCATTAACAATGGTGGGGGATGGATAAGAGGCTTTTAAAAACGCTTAATCACTTATCCGGTGTCATCATGTTGGGTTATTAAATGTGAATGCTGCGTTCATCATAAATAAAAAAGAAAGGTTCATTTAAAAGCATGTAATCACACGTTGCTTGTGTATATGAGAGGTTTTCTGTACCCCCTCCCCTCTCCATCAGCTTTCACCAGACGACGAGATAAATCACGAAGGCAGGAAACTGTGAGCCTCGTGTCTTGTGTCTTCAAGCCGGGGGTCAGGCAGCTTTTAACTGACGGTGAGGTAAACAAACAGGCCGCCGCGGTCAGAATGATAAACGCTTGAATGTCAAAGTGTTCGCAGATGCATCAAACTTTATTTTGACCCTCCTGCAGAGCTGACGGTACAGATGGCAGCATTTTTTCCCTCAACTGCACATTCAGACCTGAGTGTTTTCAACAGATGCCAAATGATGCTATAGCTAAAAAACAAAAGAAAGAAAATGTCACCTCTGGTTAGTAATAATCACACACTTCTCTCCCCTTAGAGAAGGAAGTAATCATTTTAGTGAGATTAGAGTAAATTGCATCACTTGGGTAAATAACAGAAATCTGCCTCATTTCTGTAATTTAGATTTGTATCTTTTATTAAAGTGAAAGGAGCTTGAGGTGTTTTTCAGAGCGTCTCGGTATGTATAACTCTTGATTCAACATAAAAAATGGATGGATATTATATTCGTGAGGCATAACCAGACGCATTCTGTAGTAAACCAAATGCACCGTGGGTGTAGACGTCCAACATTTACGTCTTTATTTCAGAGATGTTCCTCTTTGACTGCGCTCTAGTTGCCCTACAGCGTCCATCTGCTCCTGTAGAGAGACTGAATTACAGGATTGTCAGGGAGGAGAAGCCTGCTTGATGCTGCTAAAGGTCCAGCATTAAAGATTTCACGCTGTGCTATTTATGACCACTATAAAGAGCAGTCACCTCTTCACCGCCACAGCATGGGGGCAAGAGTGAAGTCCAACTACGTCAGTTCATTTTCAGTATGTTCAGAGTTTTGACGTCGATGTGAGGAAATAATCAGATTTCAGATTTAAATTTCATTAAAAATAAAAACTTTTTGCTCTTAAATACCCTTTGATTGTGCCAATATCACTACTATATTGAATTATATCATGTGATTGAATTTGATTAAATTTTATTTTTCATAAGTAATCAACATCAAATTGGATAAACCTCTTTCTACTTGCCTACATTGTTGAGATAATTCAGTCTGGCATCATCAAGTCATAAACAAAACACCCAACAAAAAAACAAAAAGTTGTGCCGGGATTCCCCTGAAAATATCAAATATGTGCCTAATTGTTTTCTACCTATAGAAAACAACATAATAAGGTTGTTTATTATTTGCTTCATGCTGCTTCTATCTGATTATTTAAAATGTCAAACAAATGTTAACTAATTCATAGTCACAAAAAAAAGAAGAAATCTCTGCATGGTGTTGTTACCACCCACAGTGCCGGGACCCTGATGTATACAGGCTATTTTACACATTGGTAGACAACATATAGAACATGATGGAATTATTTATTAGGCCCTATTAGAAGCTCAGTGTTTTGTTTTTTTATATATATGCTACAAAAAACAGGAAAAAACCATCACAAACAAAACTTTTTAAATTATTATTATTCAAAGCATTTTCTATACAGTACATTTTAAAACATGTCTGGAGGGGATCTTTCCTACAAGCATGTGAGGATGTAGTATACTGTACTAACCGTGTAGATGGTTTTAAATTGCAAATGAGTTTGACGTGAAAAATGGAAGCTCAGGACTGGCTTAACATATGTGATGTACAGCGAACCACCACCAGCTCCAGGATGTGGAAGGAATTCTGTTGGAAAAATATGATCAGATTCTTTATTACCCCCAAAAGAAAGAACAAATTTACAACTACACAACAAACATGCTGGAGACGGTGTGGTGAGCAGAATGCAGGTCACACTCATGTCTTTTGGGAATGTACTAAAATAAGAAACTATTGGAATGATGTGTGGGCAGAATTAAAAACGATACTGGGATATGAACTACCAAAGTCATGTGAGATATTATACCTGTGTAACCTGACAAGGGAAAATGTTCAATATGAAGATGGATACCTGGCAAAAATTCTATTGGCAGCGGCCAAGAAGGCAATTACCAGGAAATGGTGTAGAGAGGACCCTCCTACTCGGAGGAACTGGCTGGACATAGTGGAGGAGATAATCAGCATGGAAAAATTTACTTATATATTGAGACTTCAACAAACAAAATTTGATAAGAAATGTGAGAAATGGATGGACTATAAAACCCAAAGCAGAGACACCACTGAAAACTTGGACTGATGTCAGAGACAATTAAGGACTATTAATAACATGTATCCCACTGACACTGTAATATGTTCTGTAATGTTTTGCTTGTACTTGTTCTTTTTGCCAAAAAATAATAAAATCTGAGTTAAAAAAAGAAAAATGGAAGCTCGTCTACCGCATCGATGGTCGTTCAGCAGCGGCACAAAGCGATGTACCGACGAAACAACCACAAGCCTGCAGGAGCGTTCAAATCATCTTTCTCTTTTTAATCTACTCCTCTTAAAACGACACTATCGTTTTCACACAAAGAATCTGGTGACAACAAATAAAACAATAACATTTATTTATTGATTCATAGGTTACACATTTCATGATATAATAGCGATATAATATTATTGGCAAAGATACTATAATCCAATTGCATTTCTATACATAAATACAAAATCTGAGGTAGAGCCTCAAAGATTGATGATGAAAATAAATGCATTTCACATATATGATATATATATATAGTTATATTCTTTTTTTGTTGTTGTTGTTGTTGTTTTTACATCTCACACCAATTTTAAAACATATATGTTATATATCTACTCTATTTTTTAAATCATAGGATGTCATGGGCTGTTGGAGGCACATATCTATATCCATAGGCAGCAGTACCTCACGTAGAACACACAGAAATATATGACATTACTCAAGTAATTAGAAATTTAACCTATGCATTCATAGGTCACACAATAAAGTGCCAAAAAAGACACAACAGACATAACAATAGGAATACTGGTACCATATGAGACAGACAAGAAGCTATTCTGTGGTGTTATTTTTGAAATACATACAATATTCTACCATTAGAGGACATCTATAAGGCCAATGGTTACCTGAAGATGTTTTGTAACGTATTGGCAAACATCAAGGAACACTACATGGGATATGAATGGCAGTATCGCATCCTCCTGTATGCAGACGACACGCTCCTTTTTTCTTCTAAAGTTTGTTTTCTGTTTTCACTACAACCCTAGTTAAAGTTTCTTTCTTTGGTTACCTATACTGCCCAAAGTTGACTTGCAGGCGAATTAATACTTACTTTTTTTTTTTTTGGTTGTTTTTTTTTTGTTTGTTTGTTTGTTTTTTTTCATTCTTCCTCCTCTATAGGAAGGACAACATCAACCCTCTGTTTCTTTAACATTATGTAGAACAAAAAGCTCCCTAAAGTAAACATGCACGGACGTATACTATTGCGATAGAAGGACAAGGATTACTATACATGGACATTGAGTTAGAGCAACACAAACTGCACATGCAAGCTCTATTTTTTTATGAAGCCGTGTGGGTTTTAAAGGAATCCTAAGCCAATTTTTCCCCAAAACAGAGAAATCAAAGCAGAGAAACCCAGCGGAAATGGAAACACGGGGACACAAAACACAAAAATTATAGCTACTTGCGACCCTTTAGGAAATCATTAAAATCCATCTTGGGGCCATAAAAAAGCTTTTATCTTTCAAGTCTACAAAGAGCATACTTTCCACGACATCCAACACATGATTTAAAATGCCAACCTGCTCCTTCACCCAACTTTGCTTTCAAGTAAGTGGTGAATATCTTGGAGCATATCAGTGTTTTACCCAAAGCTCAAGTTCTTGTAGCTCTGAGATCCTCACGTCCATCGAAAAAAGAGAAAGAGGAGCTTCAGGCTGAGGCATCCTGGGGGGAAAAAAGTCCTGTAAATCTCCTCCGATTCTTTCCGTGATCTACTCTGAGACTGGCCATGCAAACATCTGTTATCTGTTGATATTGACAGCTAAGTTAAGTAAAACTAATACAGAGACAAACACACACACGCACGCACACACACACGCGCAAGCATACACAGACATACATTATTATCACATTTGAACAAACAGATCTAAATGCACTAAGTCCTAACAAAAGCAACACTCTGGAGCAAGCAAGCTATTTAACAACAGGACGTTTTGTGCTCATTAATTGATTATGTTCTGCTTTCAATCCATACAACCTCTCATCAAATCATATCTATGCTATTTGTACGTCGATGTTATGAAAAGGCATGGCTTAGAGAAGTAGTTAGGGAGACCCTTAAACCACTGAGCAACTGTTATTGCATCCATTAAAAACTCAAGCCACTCAACAATTAAACACCCGCAGTGTTAAAAGTTTATTAAAGCCGGTCAGGAATTTGTGTCAATATGAAAACTCAAACTGTGGAAAGGACTAATTGTAATTCTGATCGGCAGCCCAAGAAGGTAAAAGGTTGGCTGTTTGCCGGACCGCCCGCTGAGCTGGACTAGACTGTTCATTCAGGACATTTCCGCCCTCTTAAAACTGCATATTTTTGCTTATAATGTCTTAATAACACAACTTAAAAGGGAAATATGTGGTAAATTACAGTAATTTGACTGATCCTGAAGGGACCACAATGTGAACAACTAGAAAGTCGCCGAAATCCTTTCAACAGATTTCATAACGCAACTCCCACGATGCCGAGTGAACGATCAATCAGTATCTGAAATAACCAGCAAACAGCAAAGACGCGGTGCTGCAACCGAGGTCATCGGGAAGTAGTATTTTGATACGGACCTCGTGCAACACGCTTATGTTTTAGCATTGTCATGGCTCTTCTCTCTGTTTCCTATGCACTGAATGCTATTATTCCCACAACTACCGCGGTAGTCTGATGGAATCGAGTATACCTGAGACCCTGTTTTTCATGAGGACACACAGAGAAGCACGAGGCATAAGTCTGAAATGGCAAAGAGGTCTCCAGAGCTCTACCACAAACAACAAGAGACAAAAGTACACTTCCAGGAGAGAGGGAGGCTATTTTCTAATCTTCATCTACTCACACATAGCAGCTGCTCCTAACATTGTAAGGACGCGACGACACACACACACACACACACACACACACACACTTACTACTAAGAAGTGTACACTTTGTACAAGATATTACACGGCTAGCAAGAGAAAACATGGGGTTCAGAGACATGAACACACACCCACTCAACCTCTTTCTTGCTAGCTGTCTCCTCTGCTGAAGGTTATACATATATTACTGTATATGCATATATATATATTTCTATATATTGTATACTATCACCCTACTGATGTCATGTAAAGATGGTTTTCACAAATGGCTTGACAGGCTCACAACACATACAGCAATAAATACACCGGCTAAAGTATATGCACAGAGTGACTATCAGGTTGGGTTTGTGGGGATTTAAAAAGATCAAATGGCCACTTTATCCTCTACTAAAGGAGGGACGGACTATTCTACGGGTTTCCTACGGTAGGAATGTGCTACTTTACATTCTAGGATTATACAACAGGAACACGACTTAATAAATAGAGAAAGAGAGTAGGGTATCACAAATGGTCCCTCGGGTTCAGAGAGAAAAATAGACCCGAGCTTCTATCAGCCTGCAGAGTCATTCGAGGCCAAAGTGTCTCTATCAGGATGCATTCGCTGCTCTTCTGTGACGTATGAGGCACAAATTGCAGATCTTGTAATCTATTTTTGACAACAAAGCAACAAAGCGACTGAGTAGAAGCTAGTCTGAATATATATATATATATATATATATATATATATATATATATATATATACTGCTGGAACAAAATGTGGTAACGGTGTTCCTTTTATTTTGACGAGGCAGTTGATATTATTTGAATTACTGATGGGATTTTTGTATACAGGTGGAACAAAACACAGATCCCCGCTGAGCTCGTTGAACTGTTGTCTTTGTTTTCCTGCGTCTGCTTGCACCAAGATGATTCATTATCTCTGTGCACAAATACGATGGCCCACACACACACACACACACTCAGACGCGCACACACACACACACAGATACACATACATGGCTCCATAGGGAGCAGCTATGGTGAGTCTAATATTGCAAGTGCAGTCTGAGCTGTGTCTTTTTATGACACAATTTTTCTCTTGGAATAAATATCCCTGGAAAGGGTTCTGGTGTAATCAGTGGTCATGTGTGGGAGGTAATGATTAACCGAGTACAAAGCAGCAGCAGAGGAGGAGGAGTAAACTCCACCTGGACTCTCCACCTTCTTCCCTGAAAGAAGAGGAGAAATGGTGAAGAGGAGGTGGAGGAAAGGGAGCCTGTTCCCACATCCACCGTATATATATGGAGCAAGACAGGAAGTGAAGGTGGTGAAGCACAGAGCGGAAGAGGCAGAAGGAGAGAGAGAAAAAGAGGTGGCGGAGGAGTCGCACTCCTCCTGGTGACCCCTGCAGGTGGTGGATGTGGTGCTGCCGGGGGCGGCCGCTACTGGTAGGAGCCCAGCTGGAAGTCCTTGGGGGGCAGTTTGAGGCCCAGAGAGTTGGTTCCCAGAGGGTCAATCATGTTCTTGTAGCGTTCTCCACGGTGCTTCATCAGGAAGGGACCCCAGTCGGGCTGAGGGGAGCAGACCAGCTTCAGACGCTGCAGGAGGAGCGGAAACACGCAGCAGGTTGATAGAAAGTCACAGAGCTGAGCTGTTCCCTCTAACTACAGCTGGCTTGCTTTGTCCCTTTGTGTTGAACTTTTATGTGATTATAAAAGTGAACCATTTGCAGCGGACAGAGATGCACGCCGCTAAAAGAACTTCTCAAATCCCACATAAGGACTTTAAAAACAGGAAAAGGAAAAAAGTTTTAATGCCTCTCATTCCCTTATTCAGACAGACACACTTATGGCAGCAATAATATCCCCTGAATGTAAGACTAGATACTATGATTATATATTTATTACAGCCTGGCAAAGACTATAAATTAAAATATAAAGTTGGAGGATGGTCTATGATCGAGGCTGCTGTCATAACTGATGAAGGAACAGAGACATTAGGACAGAAAGCCACGATCATCATCATCTATTAATTGGAATATTTAAAAGGGACCCGCCAGACTCCCAGAAACATGTCCATATTAATACTCAGCCAGCAGCCTGCTAATGAGCAAAGGAGGCTATTGATTTCTTGGACAGCATGTGTGTGTGTGTGTGTGTGTTTGTCTGTTTGTGTGTGTGTGTGTGTGTGTGTGTGTGTGTGTGTGAAGCAGACAAAAACAAAACATACGTGGCAATGTCTCGTCACGGCTTCGTCTCAATTATTACCTCGATTATGGTGCCGGGGGCGAGGTACATCTTAATGACGAACATGATGGGGATCCAGATGACAGAGCAGATCACCATGAGCCATCCCAGAACCATGGACCAGGTGGGGTATGTGTAGTCCTCATATGTCATCCCCTTCCACTGGTACAGACTCAGTCCCAGGATGCCCTGCACAGACCAGGAAATACACACAAATACTCACCTCATAATACAGGTACTACTACATTTGGTAATTTTTTTTGTTTTTTATTTCCAGATACAAGTGTGTGTTAATATCAATGGTGGTGCAAAATCTTCACATATAATATGATATACCATAAACCTTTGAAATACCTAACATACATTGCATTGACCAATAGTCAATGGCACATCATATTTACTGTTTATGTACTATTTACAGGACCAGTCCAACGTTTGGACACGCCCATCCATTCATTTAAATGAGAAAGTGTGTCCAAACTCTTAACAGTTAACATTAACATTTAATGACGCTAAAACTACGAAGGCAAATTAAACTTATTTACTTCAAAAGCTGATTATAACTAAATGTTTGCCAATCTTTAACTTTTAAAAAGTAAAAACGACTTCCGTTTTTTTTCCATGTTAAACTGCTGCAGTCACAGATGAGCTTCGATTGATCAATAAGTGCCGTTTTCTGCACCGGATTGGAAATGTGAAGTAGATTTCTCACCAATTAATTGGCTTTAAAATCAGGATCACGAGGCTAAAGCTGATCCATGTAAAGAAAAGGGTGGAAATGAGATCTTTCTTTTTACTATGTGTGATGTGTCTAAGCACATTTGGTGTAGAAGGATCAGAATAAGAGAAATAGTATTTACAGCCTCTGTTACAAATAAGCGGCCGGTTTGCAGAAAATTTGTTTTTCGATGAGAAAAAGGAAGCTGGAGTTTAGAGCAGCTAGATGACGTCACGGTAACTTGTTGGCAGTTAGTATGTTGAAGAAAAGAAAGAAAAAAAAACTTGTGACATGGCAGGGATTGGAAAGGAAAGAAATCATTTTCGATTTCAGCATAACAGGAGCAATTTCTCCCCTGTTCCTTTCCAATGGCAAATCAATGAACCTGAAAGGCAGCGGTGGAAATGGAAACATTTTAAGATGCACATGTCTGTGTGTGTCTGTGTGTGTGTGTGTGTGTCTGTGTGTGAGAATAAGATGAACAAAAACAAAGATACCGTAAGAATAGTTGGCGTCACAAAGGCCCAACAGACTCTCCAGAATCGGTTTGGCTGAAAACCAATCATCATTTCAATGTCCTCACAAAACCTCTGCAGACCTACGGAAGAAAAGAGAAAGAAAAAGAGAAATAAAATAAAAGAAGAGAAACGGGAGAAAGTCAACAAGAGGAAGCAGAGAGAGAGTGACCTGGGTTTAATAAGGTCCCTTAAAAAACACGAGTGTGAGATACAGACAGAGAGAGAGAGAGAGAGAGCATCTGTTACTGTCTTCCCTGAGAAAAAAGCGAGGGAGCAGATGGCTTCATTCCTCCGCCTTTATTGACGGATAACAGTGAGTGACATGAAGAGGCAGAGTCACACAATCATTTCAATATGTCA
The DNA here is from genome assembly GCA_036937835.1 of Pampus argenteus. Taxonomy (NCBI): domain Eukaryota; kingdom Metazoa; phylum Chordata; class Actinopteri; order Scombriformes; family Stromateidae; genus Pampus; species Pampus argenteus. The sequence goes on from CM072862.1 coordinate 24,593,872, forward strand.
CCTGTACTGATTCTCTGACAAACTGGAGGAGAGATGTTTGTTTTGCTCCTTGGTAACAGCTTCTTCACTCACACCTGAGCTCTCTGCCTGTGTGTGTGTGTGTGTGTGTGTGTGGCTTGGACATTACAACAGAGACACCTAGTGGTCACAGCTGGAATGACATCATCATTGTCAGTATATTTCATCACAGACTTTTTCTTATTGTGACATGTAATGAACATTATAAAAGGCTCGAGGCTGCTGGCGGAGCTTCACACTTAACTCACCGTAGAGATACGAGATCCCCACCAGCTCGAAGATGGCGATGATGACCAACGAGTAGGAGGCTGCGAATGTATCCACCAGCTGCAGCATGTACATCCCGCTCTGTCACAAACACACACACACACACAGAATATTACAACAATGATTCAGGGGTTTCTGTTACTTGTCTCTGGTCATAACTTACACGCCGACTTGTTATCGTAATGAACGACGTGTTTGAATCCTAATTTAAGACGGATTTGCTCATCTGAAGTCGTCTGGAGGGATTTTAATAAGACTCAGCCTCTCGTAGTCCAATCAGTAAGCCTGTCTTCTGAAGCCACTTCACTTTAAATGCAGAAAATCTGTCGGCTTATACAAATGGAGACTCGAAGGGCAGAAACTAGATGTGACACTCAAACGTCCCCACTCCGCTGCGTCATCAGTGTGTATACAGACGTATGGCATGTGTGTTTGTGTCCGTGTCGTACCTCTGTGATCATGGGAAAGCCCAGGATGAAGAAGGAAACGCAGCAGACCAGCGTGAAGAGCGGCTTGTGTTTCCTCAGGTACTTGGGGAACTCATCTGACACGGAGGTCACGATAGTCTCGATGGTGGCGAACTTGGATAGAGATGATGGGGAAGGAAGAGGAGGGTGGAGGAAAAACGTGAAGGGTGTAGCGGGGGAGGGGGGGGAGACAATGTGGTTAATAAAATACGTTTTTATTTTTCTGTTGAATCACACGTGCAATTAAAGACTGCTTAAAACTGTTAAAATTAAAGGTTTGGAAGAGATTAAACACATGACTTATCCCAGCAGATCTAATTGGCTGAGATTGAGCCAATCAGATCGTTAGGAAGCAGCATTTCAAATTTCAGGTTTGCTTCATTCGAATCTTTCTGCGTCCAGCGTTGTGAGCAATTCATCCAATAAAACACAAACAAACAAACAAAAAACAAACAAACAAAAACAACATTATTCTGGTGTTGAGCTGGAACAAATCAGCATGAAGAATTTAGGTTACGATGAAGAGACCCGACAGGTGGAGTTTGTCTGGAGATTAGCGAATGTAACAAGATGGTAAAAAGGGCCTCAGGAGCCACAGGACAGCAGTGGATGAATATACAAACAGGCAAAGTGAGGGAAGTTGGATATGTGTGTGTGTGTGTGTGTGTGTGTGTGTATGCACTGAAGTAAGCTACTGGCAGTGAGCTATCTGCCACTTCTCCACTCCTCTCCTTCCTCCTGAGCTCCCCAAACTAATTTCCTGTCAACATCCCAAGCCTATTACCAGCGAGTTGCTTTTCTACAACAAAGCCACCGCCGGCGTTCTCCTCCGAGGCGCCGCTGCCAACGCAAAGTAACATCATCATTTACTGTTGCTGTTGACTTGTGTCTTAATGTGCCGCTGCGGCCTCTGCTCCTCGCCCCGGCTGTGGGAGCATCGCTGTGCACTTGAAGGAGTCGCTGTGTTTTATCTGGAACTCTGAATCGTACCTGGAGGTGCTCAGTGTGTGTGTGTGTGTGTGTGTGTGTGTGTGTGTGTGTGTGTGTGTGTGTGTGTTTCTGCTTATGTTTCAACAGAAATAAATGAGTGTAATAACCGGCGCAAATAGAAGTGAAATGGTGGTTGTAGCAAAAAACAAACACACAGAGTCACTTTAAAGCTGCACTTGTTTGTGTGTTTGTGTGTTGTTTTGTTGTTTTTTTGTTATTTCTTATGACTCAAACTCATTTATATCATTTATTCAGAGTCATTTTAATGACTTAATTCAAATATTCACTATGTTTAGCTTCAGTTTGGACTCCAGAAGTAAATATCTGGCTCTTTTTTTTGTCTTCATCACTTTGTTATCTGCTGTTTGGTTCTGGTTTTAGTTTCTTTTACTGTAAAGTTGTCGCCTGCTGCTGAAAAAAAACAAGCGTTTAAGAGCCGGAAAACCAAAACAATGAGCTAAAAGAGGATAAAACGCTCCGCAAAGCCGAGAAGAGCTGCAGGTGGGTGATGATCAGATTACACATTAGCATTAGATCTATTGTAAATGTAAATATATTGATTAGTGCAGCTTTTTAAAGCCTTAATTCAAATCCCAAAAAACATTAAGAGATTAAATATGATAGAAACATAAGAAACAAGTAAAATCTAAAAGCTGTGATGAAGTTTATTTTGTGATTCCTTTTTAAAATTAAGAACTGAATTATTTATTGTTTAATTTAAAATCAAATCTTTTAAATGCCAATTTCTTTTTTTTTTAATTAGTCGATTTATAATTATTCCACCTGCTTCCATCTTAATGGAAATCAAACACAATGTCTCAAACTACTTTATTATTTTCATCATTTTTGTGATAGAAAAACACTCATTGTTGGATCTTCTTACTTTCTGAATTAAATGATGCCCTTTGGACTTAAATATGGTTTAACTCCAGTTTTGTTGTTGTAAAACTTTACAGTCAACTCGGTTCCCGTCGCTCCAATCACACCGACCTTCTGCTCAAGGATCTGGAGAGCTGCAGTCACGGTGGGTGGCGCTGCTGGGTATTATGGGTAATTATGTTAATTGGGTCAATGTGTGCAGCGTTTAAACATAGAGTGATGACGCCACTGAAGACGAAAAAAAAAAAAAAAAAGACTTGTTGATGTTGTGAAACTTCATCGCTGATAGAAACACACACAGGTTGAACTTCCAGCCACAACAGAAATTAAATGTTTTCTCTGTATGTATGACTATATTTATTACCTATTAACTATGATCTGAGGATCATAACCTGTTTAACCTTTAAACCTTTAAATGTCTGGAATATGAAAGTCGTTGTTTGCAGAGAAACTTGATTTTTTTTTTTTTTTTATTTTACCCTTTTTTAACTCGTTATTTTGGATTCACGGCACATTTTACTTTTCAAAGTTAGAAAGAAAGAAATGAAACATCTGGCAACTAAAATAAAAAACAAAAAAGATAAATATAACCAGAAATAAAGAAAGCTCGGCTTACTTCAATTCCTGATGACATTTTAAGATAAATATGATCTCAGTCCCGTTGTAAACATCTATGATACTAAAGGACACGGCTGGTGATGTCAACAAATCTCTAACCAACAATAAATAGATAAATAAACGAGCAACCAGCAGATACAGGAACAGTTTCCTCACCGTCACACTTATGAACAGTTAAATCAACTGTGGCACCGTGCAATAACCCAGGAACACTATATATATATATATATATATATATATATATATATATATATATATACTCTACTGCCATTTTTCTTCACTATTGAACTGTTGTTTATCTCATCACTCTTTAGATATCTGCACCTATGGAAGCCAAAATAACCTTAATCAGGTAGATTTTTCCTCACCTTGATTATAAAGACAATTGAGCCACATATACATAGAAATAAACACACACACACACACACACACAGACACACAGAAGGAGCAGTGGTTACCATGGTATCCAGGCCAAGAGTCAGGAGCATAAGGAAGAAGATGATCGCCCAGAAAGGAGACAGGGGAAGTCTGGTCAGAGCCTCTGGATACACCACAAACGCTATGCCTGGACCTGACACACACACACACACACACACACACACACACACACACACACACACACACACATAAATGAGGACCCCACACACACACACACACACACACAGGGCAAACAAAAATAGACTTGAGCAGGTGTGTTTCAGTGAGCGGTGCCAGCTGCTGAGGCTGCCTGCTGGTCTGGTCTCTTACCTTCATCTGCCACCTTCTCAATGGGCACCTTCAACTCATGTGCCATGAAACCAATGACGGAGAAGATGACAAAGCCAGCGAATATACTGGTGGCACTGTTTGTACACGTCACTATGATGGTGTCTCTGCAAAGGGGGGGAAACGAGGAAGAAGAGAAACAGAGGAAGAAGAGAAACAGAGGAAGAAGAGAAACAGAGGCTGAAAAAGTAAATAAAGCTCATTTACTGACTGCTGCAGTTTTCCAAACATGTCATATAGAATGTGCTCTTTTATTTTGGTACAGGATATCACTGGTTTGTGTCCACACAGATAAGAGATCCAACAGTGCCATCTGGTGGCAGGAATAAAAACTGCAACAAGAGGGCTCTAAAAGTGTTAGACATGTACATAAATATATATATAAAAGTTATTTTTGTTACCCAATGAGGAATAAAATAGAATTTATTTCATTTTATTTTCATGCCTGATTAGAAAATATTCACACATAATTGCATCTAAAGTCAAAGAGACACAAAAAAAAGTTTTCTACAAGCTACACTATAAAAAAAAGTGTCTTTATATGTATTAATGTATGTATATGTATTGACATTTCTACCAGGTAGACAGATACAGCGTCATGTGACTATGGTGACAGTTTTAATTCGTCTGCCAGAAGCATAGTTTACCTTTTATGTGTTTACCTGTAGCAGTTATTGTGGAACTTATTGTAGGAAGAGAGAGTGATGAGGCCTCCCCAAGCAGCCGACAGAGAGAAGAAGATCTGAGTGGCTGCGTCTTTCCACACCTTATAGAGAAAGAGAAGAAGAAGAAGAAGAAGAAGAGCTGCAGGTGAAAGACAAACACCTGAAACGCTTTTTTGTGTTACTGGAATTAAACAGGTGAGCATCAGGTACCTTTGCATCATTGAGTTTCTCCCACTTTGGTGTGATAAAATAGAGGATGCCGTCAGCGGCGCCGGGGAGGGTGACTCCTCTGATCAGCAGGATCACCAGCACCACGTAGGGAAATGTGGCGGTGAAATAAACCACCTGACCAGAGAGGAGAGCAGGTGAGAGAGAAAGTGGAATAATTAAAGCAGGTAAGAAAAATCAGAACAAAAACACTTTAAAAATCAAATGAGGGTCAATATTTGAGTGTGTTTTTAAGTGATTGTTTGCAGAAACAATGAGAAGTTTTCAGCTCCATTTATTGATTAATGTGCTGATTGTGTTTTGTCTATAAACTATCAGAAAATAGTGAGACGTTATAATTTCTTAGAGCATCAAATGTTTTTTTTCCTCATCTGCAGATTAAATCTAATGATCTGCATTTAATGATCACATGTGACACGGAAACATTTTAAATCCTCACATCCAAGAAGATGAAACTTTTTGTTTTTGTTTGTTTTTGGAGTTTTTTGCTTCATTTTCTCTCCGCTGTCAGTTAATCATCAAGGCCTGAACGGTTCCTGACTAACAAATACATAAATAACAAATCCAGATGAGTAAATGTCCACTATGATGGACATATCTGTCTCAGACAGCTGAGACATCTCTCTCTGTGTTGCTGCGGCAACAAGGTTCATATCACCCTCCTGTCCAGCAGAGGGCGCTATGCTACAAGTTTTAAATCTGATTCATCTCTGTCCACATTTTATTGTGCTTCCAATGCAAAAAATATATATATATATATTTATTATCTTAATTATAGCAATTATGATTTTGGTTTTACAGCATTTTATCCAAATAATTATATTATATATGAGAAGAGACAGTTTCTGAGCTAAATGACGCCTTTTTATTGGCTGTGAGGACCCCAGCAGGTCTTCTGTTCTGCACCTTTCATCACTACAGGGACATTTTTAACACTGAAGGAAAGCCGGTGCTGAAATAAAAACTCCCAGTTTGTGTTCTGCAAACAGTCGAGGAGCTCAGATGATTCATTTATCAGGCTTTGTGTGTTTGTTTTCATACTTTTCCTGATGACTTGATTCCTTTGGCTAAAGAGGCGTAGACGATGAGCCAGGCCAGCATCAGACAGCCTGCCAGAGGCCAGCGAATGTCTCCGGGATACTCGATCCCTTTGGAGATGTGCAACACATTGTACCTGCATGTGTGAATCAAACGGCAACACTCAATAAACTACAACAGTATGCACACTTACAAGTCTTCATTCTGTAAAGCAGTGTGTGGATATTATTGAGGTCAACAAGCCTTCATTCTCTGAGAGCAGGAAAGTGTAGATGAACATTTGACATCCCACAAACTTCACTTCCACTCACTTGAAATACTCCTCGCTGGGGCTGACGTAGGTCTTGTTTCCGTCCACAGTCATGTTCACCAGTTTGGTGAGGTTTCCCACAGCGTTGGCAGACAAACAGAAAGTGTTGTTCTTGATGGAGGTGATGTTTCTGTCCCGCAGGATGCACGCGTCTGTTCCAATGAGAAAACCAACACACATCAACCTGGGAGAGACTGGCAGCAGCAGAGAGACAGACGTGAAGCAGGAGTGAACAGACGGATGTTTGTAGTAACGGAGGACTGACGGGAAGCTGCTGGATACATCACATCTGTGCTTTGTTTCTAAAAGTCTTTCTAAAACATAAAAAAAAATAAGAAAACTAATTTTCTCTTTTTTTATGCATCATTTTTCATCATCAAACTAAATCTGTTTTATGCTTTTTGTATTTATATATATATATATATAAAACAATACAGCCTAAAAATGTACCTCTTCAACACTTTGTTGGCACAAACATGCTAAATTATAAGACGCACAATGTGTTTATCATTTTTTGCAGAGCTACTGCACAACTATTATATGACAGGTTACATAATGCATTTAAATATTATTATTATTATTATTATTATTAAATTGGTGGGTTATCTTTGAATGCTTTATATATAATGTTCTTATCCTTATTTATGAGATTTACAGAGAGAGAGAGAGAGAGAGAGAGAGAGAGACTACTGTGTTGACCGGGCCTGCAGTTCTCCCTGCAGCCAGCAGGTGTCAGTGCTGGGATCACTGCAGCACTGCAGCAGCTCAGCCTTTTACAGTAAATTTGTCAAGCAAGCAGTTTTTTGTGCTGAATTCACAGAATCGTTGGAAGCAAATATTAAACAAAAATAAACGAATTTCGATATTTATTCGATTAAAAACCGACTTTAAAAAAACAAAACAAACCCTCAAATATCTAAAAAAAAATCCTCCTTCACACAAATAAAAACATGATTTAATCAACACTTTATCATAAACACTGCAGCTCCAAAAGAGAAGAGCTGCCATCAAGTGACACTAAAAGACTCCACAAATGCATCGAAATGATTTCCAGTCATATTCAGGCATTATTATATATCATATCATATATGTTTAGCTCTGGATTTAAAGTGGAAACACCGCAGAGATCACAGGTCAGGATTCATTATACCGCAGGACACCTCATGACGCATTGCGCATTGTGGAGAGAGAGAGAGGGGGGTGCTTTTAGTGTGTGTGTGTGTGTGTGTGTGTGTGTGAAGGTGTGTGTCTCACCTAACAGCAGCATGTCTTTGTCCTTACATTCCACCGTGTTCCACTCATTCCTACAGTTAGCCCATGGCAGTGAGCCCTTCAACGAAGCGAACAGGTAGTACAGTGTCCAGCACATTATAATATTATAGTATATGGCTATCAAGACAGATATTATCAACATGGCAATCCCGCAACCTAAAATAAATAAATGAGACGAAATATATAAATTACTCTTAAGGGGAAGTAGAGACTCGTCAATGATAAGAAATGACTTTTATTTGTTTTATTTTGTTTATTTTGGTTTTTTTTCTGAGTTGTTTAGTTGTTTATTTGTTTACCTTGCAGGGCTGGGATGCATTTCCACACCGACACCGGCCCCTGGCTGGCAAACTGGCCCAGAGACACCTCCAGTAAAAAGATTGGGATCCCGGCAATGCCCAACATAGTCAGGTAGGGAATCAAAAAAGCTCCTGAAACGGAAACGAAGACATCAACAAAATAAATAGAAATAAATAATAATAATAATAATAATAAAATAAAAACAGGAAAACTATTTCAGAAAAACATTAATTATTTGTAAATAGATTTAAGAATATAACATCAGATCAATAATAATAATGAAAAGAGGAAGAAATACATTATTATTATTATTATTATTTTATCATCAGTTTTTACCGTCTTCCTTATGATGTTAATACCATGAAATATATATTTTTTTAATTTACAAGAACCTCTTGTTTTGATTTTTATTTTGTCCGTTTTTAAATAATAATCACTGATCATAAATAAAGGCCGACAGGATTATTTTTTATTTCTTTTTTATTTTTATTTTTAAAGATATTTTTGGTTTTTGTCTCACAGCCACACCTCTTACCTCCACCATTCTGGAAGGCGAGATAAGGGAACCTCCACACGTTGCCCAGCCCCACAGCATAGCCAACCATGGACAGAATAAAGTCCATCTTATTGGACCAGTTTCCTCTGGCCTTATTCTCATCTCCCTCCTCGTCATCATCGTCATCCTAAGAGGAAACAAACAGGGGTTTATATGTATATATATGTTGGAAATTAAACCCCCAGTTTACTATAAACCAAGTTAAACATGACATGAAGTATTAAGACTGGGCCTGAGAGGGATTTAATATCTGGAAATTATGAATAACTGAAGTCATTCTGCATAAAAACATCATTTATTTCATTTTAAAATACATAAAACTTCTATCATAGAGTTTAAAACGTTTTTAACCTCTTTATTATCTAAATATAAGTTTCATTCTTTCCAATGATAAACCTGAATATAAAAAAACGGATCTTTAACTTCACTTATTGATCCGATATTGACACCAAACTGACTAAATGACATCCTGAACATCCTGAATCTGAGATGCACCAAAAAAACACAAAAAACATAAACTTTACTAATGAAAACATGCAGAAAATATTAAATAAAATGCAACTGCACAAATTCAGAGTCATAAACGACACTATGCAGGTGTGTGTGTGTGTGTGTGTGTGTGTGTGTGTGTGTGTGTGCTGTCCATCATCTAGATAACACCTGGGCTTCTGGGCCTTACCAAGCGGGTCTCTACTTACAGTAGGAAACACCGGAAATATCGCGAGAATAACAAATACTGAATATCGTGCTATTATTCTAACTGGGGGGGATAATCATTATTATTAAATTAAATCTTTAGAAACTTCAGGACTCGTGCTCCCTCCTAAAATATTAATCATCATATTCATCATATTTGTTTCCATCATTGGTGCAGGGAGGGGACGCCGAGCTGGACAGGGACGCCAAATAGCTCGTGATTCACCCACATACACATGTACATACTATATATATATACATATAGATAGATATATAGATACTTTAATAGAGCCTGACTCAATGTTATAATGATCATAATAAGACCAGAAACACACGTGTGATCACAGACTGTATGTTTAACTCTACCAGACCACCATCACTGATCCTCCATCCAGTCAGAAACATCCGCACCTTCAACCCTGCAGCACCGTCTCCGCCTTCACACCAGCCGCTCTCCGTTAACGGAAACGGTTCATTTCGCTGACTTACCCCCGCCAGTGTACCGGGCTGCACAGACGTGTTTCCATCTGTTCCCAGTATGATGGTGGTCTGGCTCATAGCCGTCCAGTTGGCTGCGGTGTTGTTCTGCTCCGCGGTGGCCCGGAGCGGGTCGCCGTACTGAGCGGACCCCCCGCGGGCAGAACCGGAGGAATCCTTCCTGAAGGCCGAGTTGGCTGCAACGGATCCGGGCACCGCCGGCGCTGCGCTTTTAAACGTCCCGTATGCTTTATTACTCTCCGATTCTCCCGGTTTATTTTCCGTGGGACAAAAAGTTTTGCCCTCATTGCTCGGAGGCTGCGGCTGAGGAGCCGGGTGATGGTGAGGGGCGGGCGGCGCACACGCAGCCTCGTTGTCCGGTCTGCTTGCTGTAAGTCCCGCAGCTCCGTCGGGCTGCTGCGTCGGGATGTAGGCGGATGGAGCGCTGGCCGGTTGTTTGGCCATGTCTCTCTGGTCAGAGAAATCCTGAAACATGAGAGGAAATAAATAAAGATCAGCAACACAAAGGCAGAAAAAACACACACACACAAATAATATTTAATCCTCTTTCTGCAGCATGTTCTGGCTCTAGCTGCTCTATAGTTTCAGCTCACAGTCTAGTGTGTGTGTGTTGGAGGTAAAGTGTGTGTGTATGTGTGTGTGTGTGTGTGGGGGGGGGGGGGGGGGGGGGGTGCTTTGCTTCTCCACTTCTCCCTTTCTGCAAGATTCTTTAATTTTACGCCCCATTTCCTCCTCATGTCATTCAGCCACACACATCCACTGATTTTTATGGGCAATAGACAAGCTGCTGCGGGTCTCTGTGCAGCTCTGCTCTCCCCGGCAGGCATGCTAGATCACCGGCGTTACAGCAGAGAGGAGACCCGGGGCGGAGGAATTACAAATGACTCCCAGAAATGTTGCTTTGAAAAAGGGAGGGACCAGAAAAGAGACGTGAATAAAAAAAAATAAAATAAAAAAAATGATTAATGCTTTGCTGTGCTGTTAATTAGTTAAAAACCACCTGAACCTGGTTGTAATCTCTCGGTTTAATGGAATTAATAACTTTATTATAAAGAGAATAAAACTTTTCTTTCTCAAAAAAAAACATCCAGATTACAGAAAGAGGAAACTTAATAAAAGAAAAAAAAATGAAAGAATGAAGTTAAAGTGCAAAAAAAAAAAAAAAAAGTTTTTAATTGAGGCTGCAGCGTTAAAAAAAATAAAATTAAAATAAAATAAAATAAAGAGTCACAATAATAACATGAAAACATGAGAAGAGTAGAGATGATGTTTTAATGCACTCACCATGTTTCTGTTGGTTTCTGCAGAGCTCCGGTAGGCAGGATGGACACAGCTGGAAAAAGACAAGAGGCGACTGGAAGCGGACTGCTTGAAGCCGCTCAAAGCACCAGGCGCAAAGCTTTTCTATGGCTGCGTGGGAAAGACCCGCGTTTGCGTCAGTGCGGAGAGTGCGGAGCAAGGTGCCCTTCCACTGACATTTTCTTGATAATAGGAGTTTGATAAATCATTGGCCTTGGATTCGGTTTTTTAAAGGGACAACCGAAGCCAAGACGACACGAGGAAGAGAGACGGGAGAGAGGGAGAGAGGGGAGAGGGGGGAGGGGGGGGTTGCGTGGATTGTACGGTTACGCACGGTGCATGCGTGAGAGCTGGACGGACTTTTACAAAGCTGATTAATACACTCGTCTCCAGGGATGTGTAGGATGCTTACACGAAGACATCACACACACACACACACACACACACACCTCGTTTGGGATAAAGATTTCCAGTCTCAGGTGATTATTGGAGGAGATTGGAGGTATCAGAGTGGTGTGTGTGTGTGTGTGTGTGAGTCCAACTAATGTTGCAATGTGCTGAGTCGGTACAGTTACCATTACAGTAGCAGCAGTTGAACGTCTACAAGCTGCTTGATTCTCTTTATAGAGAAAAAAACGTTGTTTTATTCAGAAACTAGATCATAAAAATGAAGTTTTTATTAGACAAAAGATGTTGAGATTGTATATTATTATTATTATTATTATTATATATATAAATATTCATACATGCATGTATTTAGAGGGAGACGTTTAATTTAAATAGGCTGTTTAAAATGATGTGCTAAAAATGGTGTGAACTATAAATAGTTTTTTCCACTTGGCAGGTTTTACGCACAGCTCCAGGCTCCATGTTCCTCTGTGCGTCACCAATAGGAGCATTGATCAAGAAAAAAGAAAAGAAAAAAGTGGGCGAGGTCTTTATAAAGCTACTCATTTGTTAAAGTCTTACGCAAGAAGGAGAAAAAAAATCACGTGTGTCAAGAAGAACCGGAGGGTAAAAAAAAAAAAGGTGCCATACTGTAGAGCTGCTAAAACACTGCATTGCGCACAACACTGTCCGAGAAACGGATCATTCACACCCACGTCAGGTGTGTCATTTATCCACGAACTGAAACACACACGGACCCTAATGAAACCACCCCGTTTGTCTCATTAAATCAGGGGAACTTGTTAAATGTAAAGAGTTGCATCTTTAGGCCTTCATAGAGGGTTATAACAGGCCTACACACACACACACACACACACACACACACACACACACACACACACACACACACACACACACACACACACACACACACACACACACACACACACACACACACACACACACAGGCCTACATTACCTATAAACTGACACTTAATGTCCTCTCCTCTGATTGGCTGATTCAGACCGATTAGAAATGTGTGATAAGTATCCAATAATAATCTATGATATTGCCTTATCAAATCTTTATAATAATAATAATAATAGTTGGTCTACTTATGTTATTGGTGCTTTAATAATCATTATAGACTAATAATAAAGTTTAATAATTATAAATTATTTATTTAAACTGTAGTAAGAATTATAACTACAGTTCTAATTATTTAATAAACTCTTAATTATTATTATTCTGTTCAGAAGCTGATTTTTATTAGTTCTGTTTGTTTTTGTTTTTAAACCTGCGCTGATTTCACGACAGTTGAGCAGCTTTCCGGCTGTCGTACCGGAGTGGTCGCACCTGGACACGCAGGGGTTCCCACACTCCCACTTGTTATGCGCGCTGCGCTTCCTGCGCTTGTAAATCTCCGCCGGTTCCAGATAAGAGACCGCAGCGGCTGCGTCAGGCGCCGCCGTGACTTTAATTACATTGTCAACAGAGAATAATTGTAATTGATTTCTGCTCCTCTGCCAGAGTCACGCGCACGCACGCGCACGGACACATGCGCGCACACGCAGCTTGTCTTTATGTAGCAGAACGTGAGCTTTAAGCATATATAGTTTATATATATATTAACAACAGAAGCTCTGACTGGGTTTTCAGAGAACAACCGTTATAAATGAATATCATTGTGTTTCTGTGTAATTTGAGTTTTCTGGCAGACATGATATAGATATATATATATATATTTCTTTCCTTCTTTCTGATGAAGCAGCTGAACTAACCGCTCTCTGTTGTTTGTGGGTTATTCTGGGTGTTTCTCCTCCTGCTCGTTAATTACACCAAGCTCCTCTAATTAATTGATCACTCCCACTGTTGCCTGAGTGATAAGAGTCTATCTGAGGAGCCTGGTGGGATGTGATTCAGCAGAGGAGGTCATCCAGAGGCCCACGGCTGCTGTCATCATCATCATCATCATGTTGTCTTCTAAAGAAAACCAAATACAGAGAAGAAGCTTATGAGCCTTTTTCTCAATTTAAGTGACAACTTGAGTCTTGTTTTTAGCAGTAGTCTCGACCAACGCTACAAAATGGACCATTTAAGAGTCATTTATAATAAAAACAAGACCCAGAATATTAAATTAAATTATTCATACTTACTTAGATGCCTTATTTGGAAAATAGAGCACCAGAAATTGTTTAATGACGGGCTCCTGGTAACCTTTGAAAAAGAAGTTAGAATAGATTCATCTCATCCAGGTAGAACATGAAACTGTTCAGTGGACTGTGGTTGAAGAGCTGACAGGACATTCAGGATGTTTAACAGCAACAAACTTTGAAAAACACGTCTTTCCTTCCACCAGAGAAGCCTCTCGTTGTTGTTCTTGTGAACCGTTCGTGGACCAGACTGTAGCAGAGATGACACGGAAGCAGCAGAAATACATCAGATAAGGTGACAGGGTGCAACAATAAGACGGCCGCCGTCTCCACGCAGGTGAATGCACGCTCTCAGAGTCCGTCTCAGGGACAAAAGCGAGGAAAACATCTTTAATTACAAGCACAGCTGCTGAATCAAGTACATATAGAGCCTCTATATGTTTTATAAAAGCTTAAATTCATTCATTCATTCATTGTCCCAGTAAATTCAGAGAAGATGGATGATCTCACACAGCTCAAAGTAGGACAATAAGGACGACGTGGAGGGAAATTAAGGAATAAAAGAGCTGGCAGCAGGTTCCTCTTACTGTTTGATTTCATATAACCTTTGTTGTAGTTAGAATCTGCTTCACACTGAACTTAAGTTATTTAAATGGTGTTGAAACAAAGATAATATGTGACCGAGATAAAACCATCTTTCTGCACGCTTCATAAAACACACTCACTCACAATAACTCATACAACACTGTGTTTTATTATTACAAAGGCACAGAAATGATCCTTAAACATGTTCAGTTTAAGTCTATGAATACATGAAGGATTAAAAACGTGTTTGTATCGATGTACATTTACTATTCTAACTGTCCTTTACTTCCTCTGGTTAGGTCACCTGGATGTTGGACCACCTGACGGCCGACTTTACTGCAGGCTGTACGTCTGCTTCCTGTCTCGGAGGTCAAAGGTGACCAATAGTGAGCGAGGGTCCTTCTTGTTTTTACGCACAGTGATCTTTCCCTGGAGCTCCTCCCCTAAAAAAAGGACAGAGGAATATTATTATCTATACACACGTTGGCAATACATATATTAAATTAAATTAAATGTCAAGTAGAAAAAGGTGCTCTGAAAATGCAAAAAGATAAACAGAACCGTTGGCTGCAAAGAAGATAAAAGGTAGTCAGAGATAGCGGTTGGTTTTTACCCTGCGTTTTGTCTTAAAGGTTTGTTGGTAGCAATTATTTTCTTTTTGACGCGCTAAATAAGTTTTATGAACATACAGCATGTTTGGTTTGGTGATTATTGTAAATTACAATAGAATTGAAAAAGGCATAAAGAGACAAACCGAGACAACAAGGACGTTATGTTCTGCTTAAAGAGAGGAGAAAATATCCACTACTAATGCTAATATGAACAAATAAAAACAGGTTAAAGGTGCAGTTCATGACTTTGATACCAAATAACCAAATAAACTTGTATGTATAATTATTCATGTTCAAGTTGTTGTTCACCTCAGTAAATAAAAGTAACTAAATAAAAAAACTATTTCACTGAGTCAGACATCGATCAGTGTGTTGAGAAGAAAAAAAAAAGTAAGATTTGCTCATATAAAGAAATCTTCCAGCTGCCCTGCAGCAGTTGCAGTGCTGCTGAGCTCAGGCCAGAGATGCACTGGTGCTTGTAGAAATGATGACGTGTGTATAAAGGCAATATGGTTTAATATATGTTAATAAGCAAGACTCTGTGTGTGTGTGTGTGTGTGTGTGTGTGTGTGTGTGTGTGTGTGTATAAATGCAGACCTGGTGAAATCTCCAGATGGCAGCGAGGAAGGAAAATGCATTTACAACACGACGCACGAGCGATCGGGAGGCCGGGAGAAGACGCTGATGATTATGACGCATAATCACTCTGATTAACTTCACGTTTGACTGCTGGAGGTAAATGAATGTTTATCCAAACAGTAAACAAGCACGCGAGCAACCCACCACCACCACCACTACACCCACCACAACCAGCAGCAGCACCAGCAGCACCACACACCTCCTCTCTGTGCTACGCGCTCCTCATCGCTGGAGGTTAGGAGGAGGACGAGGAGGCAAAGTGCTGAGTATGGTGCTTTCTCCGACAAAGTGTTCGCCATTACGGCTGTCACGTCTCGGCTGTTGCCATGCCAACGCTGCTGTGTCTGAGTTTTTGCTTTTGGCGCCGTGCTCTGGGTCTGTCACTCCACTGCAGAGCAGCAGAGAGGACGCAGCGTTTACACTGTGGGAGCTTTTCGGAAAGAAAAAAAAAAGAGGATGTTTTAAGGATAAATAATATTCAGATTTGATAGACAAGTCTGATTAAAAAAAAAAAAAAAGAAAAAAGGACAGAGATCAGGTCTGATCTTGTCACACGGCTTTCACACTGAACACACACGCGCAACGTTGCGCAGCGCAGGAGAGGCGCTTTCTCGTAGCGGCGCAAAAACACAGTGGTGCGCTCTGTCCTGATTTTATACGATGTCTAAAAGGTGATGCAGCATCAACAGTAAGTAGAGGTTACCACGGTGACAGCTTAACTGTAGAGGTAACCAAGATATGCACAAGTTAGAAAATCAATATTATAACTGTTACTATATTTCATAGAATCTGCAAAACAAGTCTGCAGCTAACACAGACTAACTTCTGCAAGGTTTGCCCCATCAGAGGCGGCTAAAAGACGCTCTTCTGACCTCCACTCTGTCACATGACTAATGAACTGGGTCAGTAGTGGACACACCGGATGAAAGCCGACCGTAACAGAAAAGGTCACATGCCTGGTTTGTGCCTTCTCTGTGGCTAAAACACACGGTGAAGGCCGATATGTGGCCTGTGTGCATCTGACTGAAATTCACATCTCCACAATAAACCTGCTTCTCCTGCACGTCCACAGCTCCGTTAGGTGCGACCCAAATAACAATATTTCAACCCTGCTCCATTTGTGGATCGATTCCCTTCAATATATATGAAGACAACAAACAATCTTCATATTTGTTTTGTTTTTGTTCATTGGAAATTACACAAGAAGCCTCAATTTCAGTGTAATCTGGTCGCTGCGACAGAGCCTGGTGCTCATGGGAGGCAGCGGACGACTGGAGCCAAATTCAAGTTAGACGACAAAAAGGTCAAAGGAATAATTGCTTGACCTTCGGTAACCTTTCGTTTAAAAAGCAACAGAAAGGGAAAAAAAGAGATTTGGGACGAGAAACCTTTACCCTGGACATAACTGCAGAAAACTAATTCCTCATGTTTCAGATTCATGTACAACACAGAAACTCAGCAGAGTGTCTGTTGAGTCGCAGCTCTGCCGTAATCAGTCAGCCCAAACTCCCACGTGGAAGAAGGCCTCGGTGCCTTCAGTAAACTGGCCCCTCGGATGCTGGGAGAAAGAGTTAACCATGTGTGGAAATGGAACCGGGCTTTCGCTGCCATGTCGTACATCAACATGCCAGTGTCATTAAGCACAACCAGGCCCACAGAAACAGCTCGCCGCAGTCCTTTCTCCATGAAATTACACTGGAAACACACGGCTCGCATTAGTGATTCGTTTAAACTGTTGTCATTTACATTTTAACCGTTCAGGGTGCACTCTGCAGCTCCATACTCGCCATTTCAGAGACGTTATTTTTTCACCTGTTCAGACAGAAACGCACGGCGCAGCGTAGAGGAGAGGACGTGGAGTTGTTGCATCATAAAATAGTAGAATACAGATGGTTTTCTGGTTGTCCGTTGTGATGATGCCACCGAAAAGTTTAACAGTTTTCACCTGCTGACTGCGAGTCAGCCATGAGGTCAAAAGCATTTCTTCAAAAACACGTTTTTATCATCTCTCATCATGTTTTTATTGTCAGATAACTGAGAATCAAAAGGTTAAAACTTCAGAACTTGTATTATATGATTTTTTTGGGGCCAAGCTGTAAACAACTTTGTTTACACATCCGGCTGAAACACACCAACATTAGCATTAGCGTAGCATTCATTTTGGAGTTGCGTTTCAGGCCCCCTCCTGAATGCAAGTCTAATATCCACCCTTCTTTTTGCTCAGGTTTGGTCTCCACCATCTCCTTTTAGCCTCTAAATGCTTCACTTTCTTCACCAACTAGTTGCCAAATGTGTCCATCTGCCGTTTGGTGCTGAGCAGGAGCGACTACAGCTGAAAATGTCTTGAAACAACGTTGATCAAAGACTGAACAAAACAATAAAGTTGGAATTAATAATAAAGTTCCAGAAACCTGGATCTCTCTCTAAATACTAATAATATATTTCAGTCCAGGCGGTTTCACGTCATTCCTCTTGTTCCAATCAGCAGAGCTGATGGGTCCATATATCCAGAGCATCACCTGACCTGTGTGTTGAATTACAGCCCCAAAGAAGTCGAGGCTTGGCTCGGCGCTGCCGTTAGACAGCTCAAGGACCTTCAGAGTTCAAACGAGAGGGGGTGGGTGGGAGGAGTTTAAGCCAGGTGAGGGCGAGGGGAGGTTGGGAAGAGCTACAGCACTACTCGACGACGGAGGAGGTGAGTCATGAAAGTAGGCGGAAACAAAGACCTGACCATCCAATAGAAGTCCTGACAAGGACAGAAGTCTATGTTTCAGCTGCTCTGCGCAGGTAACCAGGCCAGCGCCTCACCACCGAGGATCATGGGACTTTCTTGCCAAAACAGAAAAGTGTGACCTCCTTTCTCCCGGTGAACATTAAGTAGGTAAAACAGTGAAAAGAGAACCCTCCTCTTCAATACTCGAGCTACACAAACACACCGGAGCGTGACAAATGATTCACCGTTTAATTTATTACGCTGCCAGCCGGGAGGATTTGCAGGGATGTTTTGTTCCAGCCTGCTGCGTGCGTTTTCTCTCTTCTGCCGGCATCTCCCAACAGAAACGCAGCCTCAGAGTTAATTACCGCCGCACTCGTACAAACACATCAAATAGGATTCAGTCTCTGCCACGATAAATCATCACAGACAGAGCCGGTATTAAACCAAACCACTGGATGTTTATGTCCCGGCCCTCACTGCGGCCGATCAGAGCTGAAGGTGCTTCGTAGTCAACACCCGGGAGGAGAGGCCGCTGTGTGCGTCGGAGAGTTTTGTCATCTTCAAGGTGACTTCAGGAAGTTTTCTCTTACAGCCAGAGGGGGGTTTAGTATAGAAGTACTCTTGTGAATTTAAGTGTGTGAAGGAGCAGTGTGTGTGTGTGTGTGTGTGTGTTGTAAAGTACACCATAGGAGCCTAGCAGGCAGCCAGTGAATGCTGTTAAAAGCTCCATTTCTGGTTTACGGCCCCTGGAGGAGGCTGGAGACAGTCAGAGTGCCGGAGTGGAGCGAACACTCTCTCTCGTTCCTCGCCTTTATTATCTTCACGCTGCTCGGCTCACATATATACGGCACAAACACACACACACACACACACACACGTAGTCTAAGCTCGACTCCATCAAAACTGATTCTGAGCTCAGGCTGTAAATAGGTGTGCAAGTGCGTGTTTGTATCATGTTTTTACATTGTTAACATGTCACTATGGCCCCAATATGGTGTTTTGAAGGCAGGGTTAGGGTTAGACAGGGCGAGTTCTGGTGCCACTGAAGGCCATCGCAGATTATTCATCATTTCCAAACCATTCAGAGACCTCTCATGTCTTGTATGGAAGCGTCTGCATTTGTTCCTTCTCCGTAAAATTTACACACACAGGTGTGTGAAGTGAAACGGGGAGCAGATGCAGACATTCTCCACCGCATTTGTCAAACGAAATCTTCTCAGTTTTGCTCCGCGGTTTCCAGTTTCTCGTCGCGCTCAGATTCGGCTGCGTTTATCTGACCCAGCGGAGCCTGCGATAGTGTTTGAGGAGCGTCAGAGGTTTTTGAGGTTCTTATCATCCTGGCTGCTGCCGGAGGAAGCCGAGCACGGCTAAGAGGGCCGCCTGACATCGAGCGTCTGCGTCCCCCTGCAGGTCATTTATTACAGTACACTCCATCTGATATCTGGTCAGGGAGTGGACAGCCGGCCCCCGGGGCCCATCCATCCTCACGTCACCAGGCACATCCGCGATTCCCATTATGATACCGTGCACAGAGCGCCAGAGCTTACAGCAGTAATAAACACAGGATCGCTCATGCATCACACACAAGGAGTAAGAGTATACATTGCACTGTAAAGGAATAATTACAGTGTTTTTAACAATATATTTCAGTTGTGCGAGACAGAAGACTGATTTCACAACAATAGTGATCAGATCAGTATTAAACATGCATGCTAAGGTGATAAATCTATAGGTTTATTATGTCATAAACAGAAGATGAACTCTCAACAGATAATATGAGTGAAAATAGAAACAGGTGAATCACTCAAGAGGCAAAGAAAAAGCCATCTTTGATCTGTTTGTTGTTTGCTGGACATCGACTGAAGATTTTATTTACTGTACCTCAACAAATAGAGTGAATCAGATCAGATTACTGTGATACTTATATTTTCCCATATGCCCCAGCTTTAATAAATGAATCATAAAATAAACTGACTTGACGTTAACTCAAGTCAGCGACTTCTCAAATAATCTCACTATAAAAACAAGTGTGAATTAGTCCCGATATGCTCCAGACAAAGATGCACACGCACACGCACACACACACACGCACACACACGCACACACGCACACACACACACACACACACACACACACACACACACACACACACACACACACACACACACACACACACACACACACACACACACACACACACACACACACACACACACACACACACACACACACACACACACACACACACACACACACACACACACACACACACACACACACACACACACACACACACACACACACACACACACACACACACACACACACACACACAGCTCTGTATCGTCTTTAGGGTCTTTTGTATGAAGTTCAGTGTGTGCAACTGGCACACCTGTTGCTGTGCAGTCATCCAAACATCGACATAAGCTGCTGGTGAACTCCTGGCTATGTGGAAAGGATAATTATTATTAATTGATATTCATTTCCAACAGTGAATGCTCTCATACGCTAAGAGATGAGAGAAATTCCTCTTCAATTATTTACTTCCTGGCAGCAGATTAAATAACGGAGGCGGGATTTGGCACCAGTACATGCTTTAGTGTGCGCAACACTTAGGATACACAGTGTTTGACTGCATATTTAATATAAAGAGTAATGCTCAGACTCACAGAAAGAACAAGTGTCTTTCTATAAACTGTTGTTGAAAGTGTGTTATATCTATATGGAGTAAAAATGGCACATTAGGTTTGAAGGTGAAGTTGAAACTATTTAAATCCACTGATACAGTGACTCTATAAATATGTCACTGGTCAGTTGAAGCTCTCCTCTTGTGAAGTGTCACAGTTCTGAGGTCTGCTCATCGGCTATCAGATGAAGTTTTACACGCTGTCTCTGATGGCTGAATGCGATCTGTTTTGATCCCTCGCTGTCTCTGGGGGTGACAGATAACGGGTGTCACCCAGTCTGTCTACAATCTCCACGACAGACAGATTACCTGCCGCAGCTCGCTATGACGCACAAATAAAAAGCTTCAGTGTTTACTGACCTGCCTGGACAGAAACGGGCGTCTCCAGGAGGAAAACCGTCTGCTTCCAGTGCGTCTTTGTGACCTGAGGACCCGTTGAGAACATCACCTGGAACAAACAAACAAAAAAAAAATTAAAATTAAGAGCAGAAACATCACAAAGCTGCTGTTACTTCAGTACAAAGAGCTAAGATTCATCTCAGGAAGCACTCTGTAGTTAAATAAATACATTCTGGGTGTAAATCAGTTTAAACCGATCTTCTTCTAAAACATCTGGTAGCTTTATGAGTCCATAAGCAGCAGTGAAAGTAACCAGAAATACAATCAACTTAAATGTGAAAAATAAAGTTGATAGTAATAAAGTTGGATGGACTCCAGCATTAGTATTTAGCATTAGTCACATTTTGGTGGTTTAAACTAAGATAAAGCTCCACAGAAAGCTTGGACTCAACCCTCCGTTTCAGGGTTTGTGTTACAGTCAGTCTACGTTTCTGAATCTGAAGCAGACAGATAATGTTGCATCCATGTTACATTGTCCCATCATTAGCTCCCAGTGGACATAGTAATTTACTGGACCATCCATTACATGAAGCTTGAGTCTCAGGTACAACACCAGGTGCGATCAAAAGGCGTGTGTGTGTGTGTGTGTTGCTCACAGAGCCTGGCATCGGCTGTTCCAACTGGCCGGCTCTGCTGGGTAAGTGCTTATATCAGCAGTCGGCTAGGACGCCCGTCGATTGCCAGCGAACGCCTCGGGGAGGAGGAACACGCTAAAGCGTGAACATAATTGAGTTTCTGTTAAATGGCTTGGCTGTTGCCGCTGCTGCTTACCTTGTTGCTGCAGTCTTTGTCAAAGAAAATGTCAAAGTAGCCGACAATTGCCTGCAATGAAATATGAGGGTCGTGTTAGAATGTGACAGGACAATAAACCCCTGGATCTGTTTGACTACGCTGCGACTGTGACGTGCAGAGCTGAGAGAGAAAGAATAAAACGAGCCGAAGCAGCTGCTGTGTTCAGGAACAAGGCAGCAAAAACAAACAGCATTTAATGTTCAAGTATCATACAGTACTTTATAGTGTTACCTTACATTCTGATCCAATGCTTGCCGTGCTGTCGTTGTCATGTATGTTAGGAGTGTGTGTGCAGTATGTTAGGAGTGTGTGTGTGTGTAGTATGTTAGGAGTGTGTGTGTAGTATGTTAGGAGTGTGTGTGCAGTATGTTAGGAGTGTGTGTGTGTGTAGTATGTTAGGAGTGTGTGTGTAGTATGTTAGGAGTGTGTGTGTAGTATGTCAGGTGTGTGTGTGTAGTGTGTTAGGAGTGTGTGTGTAGTATGTCAGGAGTGTGTGTGTGTGTAGTATGTCAGGAGTGTGTGTGTGTAGTATGTTAGGAGTGTGTGTGCAGTCTTGAGAGCTGTATTATCGATGTGAGAAGCGTACTTTATTTTCTTCAACCCTCCTTTTTTTTTGGTTTCGTTTGGGCTGAGTCAACAACACGTCCCACCTCATCTGGGACACTTGTCACCGGACAAAAGAAATAAATTATGAGGCAGCCGCCAACCACACTGAGGCCGTTTTGCTGACAATAATAAAAAAAAATAAAAATAATTCAGCTTGGTATATGAAATTAGCAAAGGTGGCTATTTTAGGTTTAGAGTGAAGAGATTTTGTGATTTTGTTCACTTTGGTTGTTTTATCTACTACATGGATACGTAGTTTCTAAATACGCTGTCTGCTGGTCGGGATTTACAGAACACATCACACATCTAAAACAAACTGAGGGAAAGTCTAGGGCCAGACCGCCTGTCGGTGACCGTTGTCAGATATGTGAGGTAACCCCCCCCCCCTCCAAAGGCTTGTTTTCCTCCCATTTCTCCCCCCACTGGAGGAAGAGAGGCACTCTATCAATCTCAGGAGCACACTTGTAGTGGCAATGATGCAGAACTAATAGCTTTTAATCCTGACGCAGCTGACAACTTGGAGGCCAGGCTCTCGGAGACAAAGAAGGGCCGAATCAATGCAAGAGAGGGAACCGGGGAGGAGGGGGGGCACGAGGAGAGGAGAGGAGAGGAGAGGAGAGGAGAGGAGAGGAGAGGAGAGGAGAGGAGAGGAGAGGAGAGGAGAGAGAAGGCAGATATATAGAAAGAAAAGCTGGGGGAGGTTTCACTTTCACAGGCTTTTCTTATTGGTTTCTATCACTGTGGAGAATCATAATCCAGTAGCTAGAAAATATTTTTTCATAACGCACACACGCAGAGTCGATAATCACAAAGCCGTCAGACCCCGTGTTTAACACCTTCCCCGCACTGAGGCTTCAATCACCCTTTATCGACTCAGACAGGCCGCTAGCTCACCGCTAAACCACCAGAAAAAGGACCCAAAGTGGATAAAAGAGCATGTCAACCCAATGCAATTATGGCTTTTAATGAACGCTACAGAGATGCTCGGTGCTGAGGTAATTAGGAAATTAGCCGTAATTACTCGTCAGGCAGAGCGGATTCACCTCTCTCAGCCGGAGAGGCAGAGATGGTCCTCATCGCGCCTCGCTGATGACAAGCCCTCGTAAGCAGGATTGATTGTCACTTCTGCACCGTGCAACTTTCACACCGCAGCGAGGCGGGGGATTAAAAGAGTAAAACTTGAACACGCAAAAATCAACAACAACAACAACAAAAGGCAGGAGTTTGGTGCTTTGCTGACATATTTGAGTATATTTAAGTGTCCCAAACTAATCAGACGCTTTTACTACTTCTTGATCTAAACTGAGCTGAAGAAGAGACTTTATCAAACCTTTTATGACTTTTATTCTAATATAACAGCAGCAGGAACTTTCAAACAGATGGGGACTGACTTTTTATGTTTATCTGACGCCACGCTGACATTATACGCATCAAATCTACTAAAGAAGTTCAAGTTGCAGACTGTTGCATAATGGCTCCAACACACACACACACACATTGATGCATGTAAAGTTTTAATTAAAGTCTCATGTTTAAGCTGTATTCATCAATTTTCTGGCCCCCTCAGGGCAGAATAATATCTGAACAACCTGAAAGATACAAAAGCTCCAACAAAGCGATGAGAGACTACATAGTCATCTTGATCGTTGTCTGAATTTAGGATGATCAGAAACTTCGAAATTAAAAACTTTGTACCCCTTATAGACTTATGTTCGAACTAATTTATGATCATTTTAACAACACACCTTCGTACTCTTCTACAGATTAAGGCCTCTGTGAGGGAGGCAGGTGAGAGCGAGCAGGAGAAATGATGAGGAAAAGGGTCAACTTAAGACACAGAAACACACACACACCAGAAACAGGACAAATCAGAATGAGCGCTTTTCATTTTCATCAGCGTTTAGCCTTGGGCCGCGGCTCCGTCTGTGATAAGTGATGACAGTGGGCTTCCTGACGGCCCACAGAGGAGGCTCCGCAACACGGAGCGGGATGGGGGGAAAATTAATAATTATCATCATGGATAACACCAACAGGGAGCAATTCATCATTGCTCCCCTTTCGCCCCGGCTGTGTGTCAGAGAGCTGCGTGGC
Source organism: Pampus argenteus (assembly GCA_036937835.1). Lineage (NCBI taxonomy): Eukaryota > Metazoa > Chordata > Actinopteri > Scombriformes > Stromateidae > Pampus > Pampus argenteus. The sequence goes on from CM072862.1 coordinate 24,618,404, forward strand.
CCGGCCAGATACTATTATACAACGGTGGGGGGAGGGAGGAGGCGGGAGGAGAGAGAGCTAATGCGCTTTTGATGGGGTTTATCCAGGCGTGGAGGCTTCAAGCACGACCACCTCACAGGCGGGTTGGTGTGAATTCCCTCCCTCCACCTCCTCCGTCTCTCCTTCTCAGCCTCTCTCTCCGCCCGACTGCTGCCGCTCCAGTGAGGTGGAGCATGAATCAGCGCCGGCTACAGCCTACCTCCGAATCGGTGTACCTCACACTCATGACGCCTCTCACGCAAAAACAAAACACACAAACAAGGGGACTGTAACAGACGGGGAAGGTCCTGATTCAAGCTGTGAGCAAAGCTGTCTGTGGTCTGAGCTGCATCGCTGAGCTTTGTTCAGGTGATCTAAAAAAAAACCTCAGCGCAGGGAAGGAGGAAGGAGATGGTGGACAAACAAGTGGACATTATAGTTTCATGTTATTTTTAGATGTTAACATGGTCAAAGTTCAAAGTCAAAGTCCGACGTTGGTGGTGAATAACCTGTAATACTCATGATGGACACAAACAAGGCCTCTATGATGAAGTTGTGTAAATAATTTTACTCTAAACATTATTGTTTGGAGGTTTTTTCCGCAATAAGCCTGAAATTGTTGATGCATGTCGCTCATGTCGGATGAAAACGAAAAGAGCGAAGTTGCTTCAGTAGAGAAAAATGTCAACTAAATATCTTATCTTGCTGCACGGCGTCTGGTCTTTTATTGCTGCTGTGTGTGTGTGTGTGTGTGTGTGTGTGTGTGTCTGTGTCTCTTCTGTCGTACGGGCACAAATGCTTCAGTTTCTTAAGCTGCAGTTCATCTTGTTGCCTCTAGATGCAGACTCCTAGAAAACTCTGATTACACATGTAGAAGAAGCCCCTTTAAATCCTCCAGCTGGATGATTTGTCCAACTTCAGAGGCTCAGCTCCCTCTCTGTGTTTCCTCTGTGCATCTCAGCTGTGCTTTCTATGGTATTGAAACCCCAGACAGTAACTTCACCACATCACCTCCTGAGCATCCAGCCCAACACACTTAAACATCTTTGTCTAAATCAAATCTGCTAACTTTGCAGGTAGATTTACGATATTTACATTAACATCTATGATGTTAAGATGAATCAGTTTATACCTCAGCTTAAAATCAACTTCTTTTTTCCTCCATTAACAATTCTTCTCCTAATGTGATGAAAATCGTCCTTGAAGTTGATGAGTTCCTGCCCCGTCAGTCCAGAAGGCCACCCAACCCCCCCTCCACACACACACACACACACACACAATTTAAATTTGATGGAAAGCAGGTGAGAGATGGATTGCAGAGACGTTTTCCTCTACAGTAGCGACGTCAGCAGCGGTGAGACAGCAGTGTTAAAATTAATTACAGACAGAAACTTATTCTCTCCCGCCGCGCCATCAGCATACATCATTTTCAGCCTTTAGGAGGAGATGAGAGATTTTTGCTCCCTGTTCTCCAGTTCTGGTAAATGGATCATGACTGGAGCAGAGCTATGGGGGCTAAAGCAAAAAAAAAGATATATATAGATGTCCTAAGAGCAACTGTGATTCAAGTTTCTCTTAATATATAGAGACAAATTCCTTGTATGTGAAAACCTACTTGTCAATAAAGCATGTTTCTGGTGTAGCAGACATGATGTATACAAGCAGAGCATGTGAGATATAAAAGGGAGGTAAAGGAAAGGAGGGTTTAAAAAAAAAAAAAGAGAGAGCGGGAGGATTTGTCTTGTGCGTGAACGGCGCAGACGCAGGGGTTGTGCTGTTCATTTAATGCAAGGTTAGGCAGGCTGAGCTGATGAATGGACTGTCGACGGGAGAACAAAAGCAGGCGCTCCATCACAGGACGGCAGGCGCAGCAGCTCTCCCTCACCGATCTCCGAGCACTGGTCCAGGAACGGTTTACCCTTCACACACCCTCTCCTTAACTACTACAGGGAAGCTGCGGACAACACTGACTACAGATCAGTGTCTTTATGGTAACAGCGCGCTACTCCTGCAGGTCAATAATCTGTATCTGTAAATCCTGAGACAAGCAGGCTGGAAGCTGGAAGTAGTAACTTACATTGTGGATAGCGTGACTGTAAATGAGACGCGTGTACTCTCCTGCATATCAGCTCACCAAATGAAGCGCAGAGAAATGACGCCTTCCTACATGATCCCATCATCTGTTTTGCTGCAACATCCCCCTTTAAAAACGACTAGACTTAACATCCTCGAAATAGAAACGGGATGTTTTCAATTACAGAGCAGGGAAGACAGGAAAAAATGAGATGATGTTTACAAATCCCATTAAATCCACCAGCTTTACCCAGGGAGCACAGGCTAGATAATAACCACCTATTGATTATCCATTAAACCAATACACCAGACAGCACAGCAGCACTGCAGCACAACACAAAGCTGCTCCAACACAATAGGATGGACTTTTTTTCTTTTTTTTTTACAGACAGATCACTTCTCACAGTGCAGTAGTGAGGCTGTAGAGGGGAGGGAGCTGCTAGCACACCTCACCAAATAGACTCATAAACCATTTTCCGTGCTTTGGTGCCTTTAGCTGACCCTCACTAAGGACACACACTTTAGTCTTGTGTTGCGGTCGTTGGTCACGCTGACCTACACGCTACACCTCGAAGGTTCACACAGGTTTCACATGAGTCACATAAAGTCATGCTTTTATTTTTTTGTCTTTTTTTTTTAATATCTAAATAATATCACAAAACACTGACTAAAAACTATGCAAATATTTAGATGAAAAAAAGATTTTCTCATCTACTAAATGAGTCGAGTGGGTTTAATACTTTGATTTTGGACGCTGATAAATGGTATAATTGGCATTTTGCTGTTATTTTATGCCTTTAACATACCTTCAAAGATGAAAAATATTGTCTGATAATCGTGTTATGCATGTAAACATTATTTCCTTTACTTTCGTGATAATAAGTGACGCTGAGAAGAGAAGACGAATCGGTCTGGAAACAGATCGTCACATTCAAACTGTTTTTTAGGTTTGTTTCAGTTCAGCTGCAGATATAAGTGAACATGGCTATAACATCTAAAACATGAGGAAGAGATTAAAGTTCAGCTTTGGTCCAGTGGAAATATGTTCAGGTTTGAAATGTACTGGGACAAACATGTTGTTTTTTTTCCCCGTTATGACACTTATGATCATGAATGTGAGGTGGGTTGTGATCGTGTGAGGACGGACGTGCTTTTTGCTGTTTGAGACGCCGACGGGGCAAACAGGATGTGAACATTCACTATGTTTTATGACATGTAATTCACAGTCACATTAGTGTTTCGATTGGAAACTCTATTAAATATCCGACTGACAGACGTCGTCTTAAACACAGAGACACAATCCATCAACATGAGCTGATGTCTGATGTCTGATGTCTGATCAACTAATGTCTCTGCTGTTTGTTCTGCCTCGTTCCTTCTGCACAACGTCTCTGATAAATGACAGATAACATGGTGGCAAAGTTTGACCACTTTCCAGTCAAGTTTATTTATGTAGCCCTCAATATTTAGATTAGCATTAGAAGAAGACAACATTGGAAGTTGATTACTTCAGAGGTACTGCATGCTCTCAGGAAAATACTTCAAAATAATAAACAACAATAATATAAGATCATTCGGAGGCTTAAACTTTAACAATTTTACAACCTCTACAAACTTTTTTAGCAACGTAATCGTGGATGGCTCAGTGTGAAAGTGTCTAAATCTATACGTGTGTGTGTGTGTGTGTGTGTGTGTGTGTGTTACTTACCGTACAGTCCGTGGTGTCCGTTATCTTCAAGCAGAAATCAGATGTGAACTCCAGCTCTGATAGACATACTCTGTTACAGTCAATCGTCTGTTGAGAGTCACATAAATATATATAAATAATAATGATCATATGACTTGTGATCAAGCAATAAAAACATGAAACACCAAGAACAAACGGCATCGAAACTTCAGACCATTTTCTTAATTTTATATTGTACTTTGAAATCATTTTAAATCCAACATGTAGTAAAATTTCCTTTCCCACAGTAATATTGCGTCTGTCCTTAAAAAAAAAACTCTGGTTTATTATAACTTTTATTTTTTTGTGTTCTGGAGCCCAATTTGACATCTCTGCTACAATCATACAGGTTGTAATCAAACCTTTAGCCAATTAGCTGCTACTTTATTTGCAGGTAAAATCTACAGTACTGTCACTAATAATTCCTCATTGCTCAGGAAACCCTTGAGTGTGCAGAAAAACTACGTAACGTCTCCCGGTGGTTTGTTTTCAGTAATGTGACCATGTTCAACAATCTCAGCAGCTACTTTTGTGAGTACAGTCAACTCATAAATGACAGAACTGATGACTACAGCTTCAAAAATAAAAACCCAAGTTCTCCTGAAAAATGTCAAAGAGTGTATAAAACAGGAGTTTTGAGCAGAAATCTAAATATGTTAAAACAGGAGTCCCTTCTTAACCTGATCAGGCAACATTTCAGATTACAGTTTTACCTGTTGATGAAAAAAAAAGCCCACTGACAACAACTGAAGCTTTTACACAATTAATATGTTGGCATGTGAATTATGGATTGCACCTTTAAGAGACTGCATAGAGAAACATATTGTATATCTAATCGACTGAACATGGGAGACGTTACATACGGCAGGTTTAAAGCATCTTGAAATGTTTGCAAGTTTAACATTTTTATCTGTTTTGTCACTGAGAAATCAAACAAAAAAAAAACCAACCAACAACATCTGTTTCGCAGGAATTTATAATTCCACGAGAGGACTCTCAATTTTACGGAGTAGCAGCCAGCCTTAATGGAACGTTATTGGATCGTATCAACGGGAGGCGATAGATGAGAGTCCGTGTAATTTGGGCAGAGGGGCTGTCTATTTGTCACTGGAGGGGAGAAACTATCGATTAGAGGATTCAAATTCCATTATATCAAGTTTCTCCCCTCATTCATCACATCCACAGATGGTTGGAGGACATGCTACTTAGCAAACAGGCCGATCGGCGAGGAAACACGTGACGGTGCGGGAGACGAAAAGGGAAGAGCATTCCCAACATGGAAAGACTCAGGAGGAGGTATCTATGTGTGTGTGTGTGTGTGTGTGTGTGTGTGTGTAATGTGTGTCTCCCATCAGCTCAGTGAAAACCGCTCTATCCACAGGGGGCTGAGAGTAATGAAGTTTCCTTAAAAGGAACTTAAACAAGGATTAGACAGATCAATCACGTAGCACTACAGCATCTCCACACACACACACACACACACACAAACACAAACACACACACACCTCCAGGGCTCCATCTCTCCTGTCACAGCGAACTTCGGCTCTCCGTCTGTAGCCTAACAGCCTGGAGCACATGAACTCTATTTCTACCATGTGTAGCGTAGATGTAGGTGTGAGTGCACACACTGTACGTTAGGATCAAATAAACAGGATTGATCACATGACACTTTACCCTGATTGGGTTACGCCAACTTAAAATCAATGCCAATTGATTTTAGAGACACTGAATACTGGTGAAACATATCAGCTGCTTGGAGTTTCACATACGGTTGCTATCCTATAAGCATGTTTACCTGTATGACCGTGGGTTCGGAGATGAGTGTGTCTGCTTTCACCACTTCAACCGCAGCCTCGGGCATCACAGCCTTCTTCATACACGCCATGTTGAAGCCGTACACGTCATCCCAGAAAGCAATGCGGTCTTGGTGTTTCTGTGTGTCTCCAACTGCTGCCAGGCTGATGTTACAAAGGTCTGGGTAGACTGGGGAGAGACGAGAGGAGCAAAGAGAGTCAAAGACTGATAAACAAAATCAAACAAAACACAATAATAATACTTCAAGTTATCCTAAAGTCTTGACAGGCGAAGACACGAGGTGAAAAGGCAAAGAAAGACCCACAGACAGGAGACTGTTTTAATAGAAATAGATGAGTTGTGTGTGAACATCAGACCAAAACTGCTCAGAGCATTGACTGGAAGAGGGTCAAAGGTCATTGACCAGGAGCCAGTGGACAGTGGAGAAAGATTCACATCCAACAGTGGCAGGTTATGATGTCACTTGTTAGTCCAAAGGTCCTCGCTCGCTGAAGAAGACTGTGAGACGGACTTGAAAAACATACGACTGAAATTAAATCTGAACGTCGTCAAAATGAAACAAGACGACCCGCCAACTACTGTAAGGCCATCTAATCACGTCAGGGATTTATTTTACTCAAAACAAGACGACTATGAATCATAACAACAAAAAAAAAGGACCAAATTCTGTTTCCACATCTCGGTTCCCGTGATGTGCTTAATATTAACAAATTTAATGATTAACCATTCAACAAATGTAATTACAGGAACGCCTTAACATCTTGTGGGTGTGGAGCTCTGCATCAATTTCATGAGGCTGCTGTAATGACTGTATCCATCACATGAGCGCAAAACATGGCCTGGTTTTTGTCCTACTTTCATACTTCATATTCGGTACAGCACTTATTTAGAAAACTGATTGTTAGGATACAAATAGAGGAGTAAATGCATACAGTAGGCAAGTAAACTACATGGACAAACTAAATAGTGGGTCCAGTCACAGAAATTGACTGGTTGTAATTGTTAGATTTGACAAACAAATACGTAGACCAATTGATCCTTTGAGTATTTTTCTATGGGACAGTTCAAACAGCTGACATTGGCTGAGTCAACTGTCTCTGCTGCACAAATTATATTATGCCAAAAGAGAAAAAAAAAGAAAATGCCTCATTGCCTAATTTTCATCTTCAAGCAGTCGCAAACGTCCTCTTCTCCATTACACTTCTTGCTGATGAAAGTCGCACAGCGTCGATAATTATGTTAATACGCTTTCACTCTTTTACGCTCTCTCTCTCTCTCATTTACCAAAAACGCTGATAATAACTATGTTTCATAGTAAAGAATTAAAGTCTTAAAGATTTATATGTTGGGTGGAATATAGGAATCGGGAGACTTTGACGACTGATTATATCATTAAATAACACTGTCTACTGAATGAATATATATCTCTTATTAAAATGACCATTAAACATGAGCCTTAATGTCTTCTGAGTGTTTTCACATCTGAATAGATCCCTTTGTATGGTTAATATTCTTGGTGATTAAGCCGGAGCTAAGATGCTTGAAGCCATTGGTATCCCTACTGTGAAGTAACATTAGCCCAGATAAAGGCCCGAGGCCCAAACTAGAGTTTAGAGTTCATATCAAACTTACAGGACATCGCTACAGCAAGTACTTCTTTCTCTCCCCCATTTAGCAAACAATGCAAAAAATTACTAGCAATTAATATAAAGAAATTAGGCATAAGCTATTAGCATAAAGCTACAGCGAGTACTTAGCAGCAATAGCAGAAGTAGCAAACAGCTATTAGCGCTAACAGTAGACAGCTATTAGCGCTAAAAACTAACAGCTATTAGCGCTAACAACAGACAGCTATTAGCGCTAACAACAGACAGCTATTAGCGCTAACAACAGACAGCTATTAGCGCTAACACCAGTATACAGCAACAGTAAGCAATTAGCAGCAGCAATAACATTCAGAAGTAGCATTAGCTTCTTGTCATTTGAAGAGGTGCTTCGTTGGAGTGTTTACATCTCATATTCCTGCCTGAAAACATCATAAGCTTTGTATACGCTTAGCTAACCAGATGCTACGTTAACATAACCGCTGCCCCTAAATCGGTTCAATTTAGGGGGAGCGTATATATATATTTTAGTTGAAATTAACCGCGTATATAAATGACTATCTCACAGATAACAGAAAAGCTAATTGTGATGCAGGAATTATAATAATTGTCACCATTGCTAGCGTGTGTAGCATGTAGCACTTCTTAACAAAATAAAAGGTATAAAGTCTGTTACAGGAAGAAAAAAATATTTAATCCAGCAAGCAGATTTTATTAATTTTGCCCGCCATGTGTGTTAGCGCTCAGTCTCACGTAACCTTCGATACATCAGCCCATAAAACGTGTGAATGGATGGTGACAGCTCAGTGATGGGAAACTCATGGCCTCTCATGATTAGCTGAAGCCTGAAGCTTGTGACCCTGTGAGTGTCACCATACCTAATGACAGTGTTTGCACATGTACACGCACACACACACACACACACAAACAAACAGCAGATATGTCACTTCATTTTACTCTGATTATTGAACCAAGTGAGTAATTATGAGGGCCAGGTGAGAAGAGAGAGGGAGGTCTGCTGATTGGGCGGAATTGGGACACAATGAAGAAGAAATGGAGACAGAGAGACAAATAGCTGATGGAGGGGGGAGAAAGTGAAAGAGGAAGAAGAGGGGGGGTTCACAGGCGTCCCCAGATTCATGGCTTTGACATCTGCGTCCTTCTCGACTCGCTGCTCGCAGCCCGTTTGTCATGACCCCCCCCCCTCTCCATCTTCTCTTTGCTCTCTCCATCTCCCCCATTGGTCAGCTGTGGAAAAGGGAAGACTGTGTGGGAGGGGGCATGGGACAAAACAGATCCCTTTTCCCTGGACGCTATGCTGTGCCAGGCATGCTGGGACACATTTAAGGATGAAGGGGAGGTTAATGTAGTGGGGAGAATGAGGGAGCTGCTGTAACTCTTTTCTAATGTAGCTTAAACACACATACAGCAGCAGTGCTGCAGGGCTGGACTAATAACTCAGTGCTGCCATGTGTGCACACACTCAAAATCTAAAATAAATAAATAAACAAACAAACAAACATGAGGACAGAAGTTGGTGAATCTAATATGATACAATGACTGCAGGATCAACATGCACTAAATTAAAAAGTTAAGGTATGTACCTTTGTTTCGGTTTTTGCAGTAATGTGCAGTTTGGCTGTACTGAAATGGAATATTTGCTTCACAGATTTGCACATAAATACTGCCCGGGGCATGTTTGCCTCTAAACAAAAACAACAACACGAAGGAGGCTCCACTCAGAGTACACACACAGGTAACTAACCTCTTTTAATGCCTTCATCTACCAGAAGAGAACCTGAACTTACATACTGATGCATTATAAAAATGTTGTTATATTTACTATTATTGAGGTAAAATATATGCAGTGTTTGAACACTGATTATCGTTTTACTTCCTGTAGTTCTGGCTGGCAGCAGCTCCAGTGTTGGCAGCGTCAGGGTTAAAGGCTCATCATGACAAACCATATGACATCCCCTGACCTGTCACTTTCTGCTCTACTCGGGTCATACCTACGCCCGTCCAATCTCCCTCAGTAACAGATCTGTCTCTATAGGTGCTGTCATTCTGGCTACCCATCTGTGTGTGTGTGTGTGTGTGTGTGTGTGTGTGTGTGTGTGTGTGTGTGTGTGTGTGTGTGTGTGTGTGTGTGTGTGTGTGACCTCTCCCTTATGTCCCAAAGAGCCACTAAATGCAGTGTGGTGGAACCGTTCTGTAGTTGGGTCACATTTGGCACAAGCTATTAAATCTGGTCAGTGGCGGGGATGGGATGACCCAGGAGACACACACACACACACACACACACACACACACACACACACACACACAATACACACACACACAATACACACACACATCCTTAAAGGGTCTTTGGATACTGTCTATAATCCTTCAGCACTTTAAAATATCTTATATATTTGATCATTTTATCTTATGGATCTTATCTATGTATACGATTGTCACCAGACAATTTTCATTTCCTCAAATTAGGCAGCAAATGATATTAAACTGGACATCGCCTCTTCGGCATGCTGTGTGTGGAGCCTCTGGACGGATGTAACTGTTCCCCCTCAGCTGGTTGTTACACCACCTCTGAGCATCAGGGACAACCCTATTGAACATGTTCCTTATAGTTACTGTAACAAGGTTGTTTTACCTTGGATTGTATATCAAGGACAAGGACAGGTGCACAAACACAGGGAATCCTCCCCAATCAGTCCTGTATGCGTTACCTGTAGTGACCACAGGGGGCTCCCCGCTGACAAATGATACTTATAGTAAATCTGACCCGAGTATCACACTTTGGCTGCACCACCAAAACTGTTAAATAGCTCATTATGTGGAGAATATAGAATAAATTACACGTACAAACTCTCTTTGGGGGTTAAAACTAGGAGGACACACCTTTTTCTAAAACCCTGCCCCATTCGATGTCATGGCTACGTCAGCCAGCCGCTTGCTACGTAGCGACATGGGTGGGGAAACTTGCTTAAGGTGAGCGCAGGCTGATAATGAAGCAGCAGTCAAAAGTGGAGATGCTGTGTTACACCTTAATTTAGTCTTTTGGGCATTGCAAGCCTTGGGATATACAGTATGTGTTTATTAGTGTGTATTGTTTACGATGCAGCTGGTACATGTGATATTTAGTTTAGGTGCCTCACAGAACTGCTGATTCAGATATGAGTGGGAATCACACCTGGCAGGTTTAGCTCTGTGTGTCATTATAGAGTTAGAGCCAGTCCAGTGTACAGGATGTATAGGATGCACAAAAAAGGCTGTTTAATAACTCACAAAATTAAGATTTAATTCACAGAAAACATTAAATAACGCCTGGAGAAAGATAATGATCTGTAATAATGTTCTGTGAAGTTTTTACATCATATAAAACAGGATATTTGTTTTTAAAGCATAATTCTGTGAGAACCTACCTGAGCCACCGTCAGCCAAGTAGCGGTCTCTGGCGTACAAGACTGAATCCAACATGGACTCAAACAGCAAGAAGTATCCCTGGAAAAGACGGGAAATGAACATTAATACCCCAAAAACGTTTTTCATGCATCACCATCATCATCATCTGATATCTTTGACGTTCAAGGCACAGAATGAATTCATGCAACGACAACGCTAACGAGCTGCTGGACAATTCAATTATTTTATTAATTCAACATCACTACGGTGGACGTCTGAGTTATAGCCGTGATTATGAATCAAGTGATGCGCCCACGTGGTCTGCCTGCCCAGCATGCAACGCTTTGACCCTGATTTGACCTTCTGTTCTGCCCCGGTAGACGGCACATTAACCGTGGTATTATTCCATTAATGCTGAAATTGAGTTTTGTCCACATCTTGTTGGCTTCCACATCTTGAGTGGCAGACACTGCTGACAAATGGCTTTTTCTACCTTTCTAAACCCTCCGAGCAGCAGATCAGCCAATCACACCAACGCTGGCCTCTTCAATTTGTTATATGTGAGCATAACATCTGGGCGGTGTTCAAACATATGGGAAGGCATATTTCCATGTGGGACAACGAGGTGTAGCAACATCAGTACATGCACATGTTACTGTATCTGATCAGAAATACCCAACCAAGAGCTCACCCATCATCAGGCATCAAACAAATACAAAAAACACTTTAGTTTTCAGCTTTTTAACTAACATGTCTCATTATGGAGAAGAAATAAATAATGTAAGCAGCTTTACGATGACACAGCTGATGAAATTTGTGGGATGAACGAAAGTATAGTATGATACGAAAGATAAGAAAACAGAATAGGATAGCTCTACTTTGTCTTCATTGGGTGGAAAGAGGGACAAGGAGAGGTGAGGGCCAGCACAGCAGATAAAGGCTGGATATAGCAA